>JAJIZL010057407.1:0-14294 GCA_023969395.1 Amblyomma maculatum
CAATTGGAATATAAACTTTTTGACCATGATGTAATGGAGCATTTCACTTAAGAAACGTATACTGTCTCCTAGTTTAGCTTTGGTTACCTTGTTTTCATTGAGGTAAGTGCAAAGATCTTGCAAAGAATGAGCACCGTATCCTTAAGAGGAAACATATTGATCAACTTCAACATTTAAGAACATCTCCAGCATATCAAAGTTTAAGGATTTACCCCACCTTCTTCTTGGTCTGGTAATTAATATTAAATCCTCATGAAGATCTTTAAAGTCATCTCTGCCAATATGTTTAGTTTCCATAGCTTTTGTGTAACAACATCAATTCTAATACCAAATTAGATCAATACTCAAACGAAAAGCAACTCTGTTATACCTGCATAACGTTCTTCAAACTTCAAAAATACGATTCTTGATTAAAGTAGCTAATACTGATAATATTACTTTTCTTTCAGTGCCCGAACAAAATTTATACTAAGAAATAATTTACTTTTTCAAGTAATTGTTATATGTTGCCAAGCTAATAGTAATTATTTATCTGCTCTATTTAAATTAGGGTATAATTTTAGAAAAAGGTGACGGATTATGTCAAGAGTATGTAGTATTAATGGTAATAAAGCTGTAATGTCTGGAAACAATGTTTCTCACTCTAACCGAAAAACAAGGCGTAGGTTTTTACCTAATATACAAAACTTCGCTCTTTGGAGCGATGCGCTAAACAGGGTTGTAAGATTAGATATGACAACCAGTGGAGCAAGGACAGTCGAACATAACAATGGCATAGACAATTACTTGCTCTCAACAGCAAATAGCAAGCTCACAAAAACTGCTTTGCTTATCAAAAAACAAATTAAAAGCGCTATAGCAAAAAAGAATTCTGAATTAAATGCCTAAATAAAAATGCATATTGGCTGTGTAATTGATAAATTATCTACTTATGCAGTGCAGGCCTTTGAACAGCTATCTTCTTTATATAATATTTTAGACGTCGAACATTGCTCCAAGCAAGATTTCGATGTGATACTAACACTAGGTGGCGATGGCGCTATGCTTAAAGCGTTGCATAGCTTTATGCATAATAACATACCGATTTTTGGCATGAACCGCGGTTCAATCGGGTTCCTTCTTAACTCTTATAGCGCAGATAATCTCATATCTAGAATTCAAAAAGCTAGTACAGCAGTCCTAAGCCCTTTAGAAATGAAAGTTATAGATAAAGACGGAAGAACGCATTCCCATCTTGCTATTAACGAAGTGTCCTTAATTAGAGAGACCCAGCAAGCTGCCAAGATTAAAATTAATGTTAATGGTGAGCTAAGATTAAATCACTTGGTATCAGACGGTGTATTGGTGGCGACCCCAGCAGGCAGCACCGCTTATAATTATGCAGTAGGTGGTCCAATCATACCGATTAATGCTAATGTTATGGCTTTAAGCTCGATCAGTCCATTTAGACCTAGGCAGTGGCGAGGTGCTCTCATACTCAGAAGTGATATAGTGCAACTAGAAGTACTTGAAACTGATAAAAGGCCAGTAAGTGCAAGTGCTGATTCAGCTGAAGTTAGAGATGCAAAATTTGTTGAAATCAAAGAAAGAAGCGACATAAAATTATCCGTTCTTTTTGATTCCGACGATAAGCTGGAAACTAGAGCTATTAAAGAACAATTTATTTAACTAATTAGAGTCCAATAATGAAATTATTCTGGGAATACTTAAAAAGTATACTAATTGCAGTAATCGCTGCACTAATTTTTCGCTCTTTCTTTTTTGAAGCCTATAAAATACCTTCCAGCTCTATGACTCCAACACTTATGATAGGAGATTATCTTTTTGTTTCAAAGTATAGTTATGGTTATAGCAAACATTCTTTTCCTATAGCATTAGATAGCATCAAGGGAAGATTTTTTGCCAAGCAGCCTGAAAGGGGCGATATAATTGTTTTTAAATCGCCGCATGCAGACGACGATAGGTACTATATAAAAAGATTAGTGGGCCTGCCTGGTGATAAGATACAAGTTAGAAATGCCGTTGTGTTTATCAATAATATAGCAGTAGAACGAAAAAAAGTAGGTATATATCATCCTCTTTATAAAGACGAGCCCCAAGGGATTTTTGATTGTTACGAAGAAAGGCTTCCAAACGGTGTAAGATATAACACTCTCGATGCTAATTTTAGATTTCACAATGAATTTCCGGACCAGACCGCAGTTTATCATATCCCGCAAGGTTATTATTTCATGATGGGAGATCATCGTAATCGTTCTGTAGACAGCCGCTTTTTATCCGACATGGGATTTATACCCGAGGAGAACCTTGTTGGAAAAGCTCAAATATTATTTTGGACTAGGGATTTTTCTTTTTGGAAAATTGTGACACAATTTAAATTAGATCGTCTCTTCAATAGATTAACTAATGACAATACCTTACATCTTTCGCAATAAAGAATTATTAGACAAAGCACTTACCCATCCAAGCTTTACTAAAGCTAATCAAGTCGGTGAAAATGATTATGAACGTTTGGAATTTTTTGGAGATAGTATTTTATCTATGGTGATCACTGAATTACTTTATAAAAAGCACATCAACGCAACAGATAGCAAGTTATCTATTATGCATTCTAATCTTGTTAATTCTCAAAGCTTAGCAAAAGTTGCAATTAGTATAAATCTCGGTCAATATCTTATCATGGATGAGGGTGAAGAGATTTCTGGAGGTAGAGATAATGTTAAAAATCTTGAAAACGCTATGGAAGCATTGATTGCAGCGGTTTATTTAGATAGTAACTACGAAACAGTTGCAGCTTTTATAAAAAAGTTATGGTGGCCGCTGCTTAACGACAAGAGTATTGGAGAAAAAGATAAAAAGTCTCTTCTACAAGAATGGGCTCAACGTAACAACGGAGCTTTACCCATCTATAAAATTGTCAAAAGAGAGGGAGTAGCGCATTCTCCTACCTTCACTATATCTGTAACCGCTCATGATATGCAAGCAATTGGAATAGGTAAGTCTAAAAAAGAAGCTGAGCAGAATGCAGCAACGGCGCTACTAAGCCAAATTAACGAACTGAAAAACTAATATATGCAAAAAACTTTAGTAATAGCTCTCGCAGGCTGCCCAAACGCTGGTAAATCGACATTGATTAATAAGATCGTTGGACAAAAAATTGCCATTGTAACTTCAAAATGCCAAACCACAAGATTTAATACTAAAGGCATTACAAACATAAATGATACTCAATTAGTTTTTATAGATACTCCTGGTCTCTTTAAACCAAGCCGGCCTTTAGAAAAAAGTATAGTAAAACAAGCCAACTTAGGGTTAGAGGAAGCTGACCTTATATGTTTTATAGTGGATGCAACACTTGCTAAAAAACAAGACTTCTCAAGCATATTAAAACAATTACAAACTTTAAAAAAGCCTATAATTTTATTACTTAATAAAGTAGATGCTCTCAAAATTAAAAGCGAATTACTGCAATTATCACAAGATATGAATCATCTATATAATTTTGACTCTACTTTTATGATTTCTGCTAAAAAAGGTACCGGAATAAATGAAGTGTTAAATTATATGCAAGCTAAAACAATAGAGGGACCTTGGTTATTCGATCAAGATATCGCAAGTAATATTACCGATAGAATCTTAGCAGAAGAAATTACTAGAGAAGCACTATACTATGGATTGGGCGCAGAGCTACCTTATGCTTTAGAGGTACAAACTGAATTATGGGAAGAGAAAGAGGACGGCAGTGTTAAGATTAACCAAGTAATTCATATACTTAAAGCATCGCAAAAAAAAATTATTTTAGGCACTCGGGGGCAGAAATTAAAAAGTATAGGCCAACGTGCTAGAGAACAAATAGCAAAAATTTTGGAGCGGAATGTACATTTATTTCTCTATGTTAAAGTCAAGCCGGACTGGATAGAACGGAGCGTTGCTGGATTTGGCAATTGATTCGGCACTTCTAATTTAATAGTTATTTAAAAACTTGCTCATATACTCCGTTAACTTGAAAAATAGGCCTCATCGCCCCCCAAAGCTATGCATTTCGTTACATATTTCAATATGTGCCTCATGCAAACTATTGTAGCCTCTAGCCCTTTTCCAAGTTTCCTGTGGTCTATGCAATTTTTTATTTATCAACCTAGATATTACAGAATTACTTTTGTTTTATCGATGACTTTTGCAATAGTAAAAAAATAACTAGAAAACCAAGTTTAAGTATATCAGAATAATGACCGTTAGTTTGTTATATCAAAAATCACCATGTATATCATAGCTATCTTCAATTATACCAAGAGGAATTTTCTAATTAACTATCTTACAACAGATTTAAAGAGGAGAGTTTTAATGTATTTAACGATTTTATTAGAGTGGTATGTTACAAAAGCTAAGAGTACAGGAATTTCATATATAGATTCTACATCAATTGTTGTGTGTTACCCTAAGAGAATATCAAAAAACAAAGTATTTAAAGGAATGGCTAGTAAAAATACTAAAAGTTGGTTTATGGTTTTAAATTACATTTAGTGATTAATGAATATGGGGAAATTCAGAAAGTCGCATTTACAGCTGGTAATCTTGATGATGATAGAGTAGTTGTGCCAAATGCTTAACTGACTGCTTTTTGAAGACAAAGGTTATATCAAGCAACATCTTTTTGATTATCTATACAATAGAGGGTTGTAATTAGTTACTGGTATTAAGAGAGGGAATCAGTTAATTTGTATGTTTGAAAAAATATTACTACGTAAGCGTTCTATCATCAAAACTGTGTTTGATATCATGAAAAATCACTTCGAATTAGAACATACTAGACATAGATCTATACTTACGCTTTTGTGTACACTTTATCTCTACTTTGATTGCTTATTGCCTCAAATTAGCTAAGCCTTCTATTAAATTTTCTCCCTATCCTTAAACAGAATTGATTAATGATTTTATGCTTGGAGGCGACAGAGTTGATCTAGGTGGTAAAAGAGATGCTGGTTAAGTATACGTGGTATTTGGTAGATCCGCCTTTTCTTCTTCTCTAGAGAGAGCTTACACCCTTGAAGGGTAATAATGGCTTTATTATCAACAGTATTAACTTTGATGATCGTGCAGTATCTTCGGTGTCATTTGCTGGAGATATTAATAATGATGGATTGAGCGATATGATAATCGGAGCTCATTTAGCTAATCCGACTGGCAAGAGTGATGCTGGTCAGGTATACGTACTGTTTGGTAGATCTTCTTTTTCTTCTACTCTAGAGCTCTCGTCATTAAATAGAAGCAATGACTTTACTATAAATGGTATTGGAAGTGGTGACTTCGCTGGGGGTGCAGTGTCCATATGCCAGCGATATCAATGGCGATGGTTTAAAGGACAGCGCTCCAATCATCACTTCTTATACAGAGGCTAAGTTCTGTATATACGACGATCTTGGAATAATGAATGACATTAAAATCGTGTTGTACTACTTAAGCGACCGAGATTATTTCTTGCATAATCAGTTAGCCTAGTAGAGCACTCTTTCTAAGCCACTTTATGTAAACTAAACCAAAAAGCTTGATCGACTGGCATTATTATGTTAGTGTTTTGTCTCGTATATGGTGTGTTTAAACTAGTATTTGTATGGCGACTTCTGAATCTTCTAAAAAAAATCATTTAACAAATAATGAATATGATGCTCATTCAATAAAAGTACTTAAAGGGCTTGAGGCTGTGAGAAAAAGGCCAGGAATGTATATTGGTGATACAGATGATGGCTCAGGCCTACATCATATGGTTAAAGAGGTGGTTGATAATGCTATAGATGAGGCTCTACAAGGCTTTTGTAAATCTATTTATGTGGCAATTAATCCAGATGGCTCTGTGACAGTGGTGGATGATGGGCGTGGAATTCCAACAGATATCCATCCTGAAGAAGGGGTTTCTGCAGCTGAAGTTATTATGACGCAGTTACATGCCGGTGGCAAATTTGATACTAACTCTTATAAAGTTTCGGGGGGATTACACGGCGTCGGTGTCTCTGTAGTTAATGCATTGTCGAAATGGTTAAAGCTAAGAATTTGGCGTGATGGTAAAGAGCATTTTGTTAAATTTGTTGATGGCGTTGCAGTTAAGCCTTTAGAAGTTGTTGGTGAGGCTGATGGTAAGAGAGGAACAAAAGTAACTTTTTTACCTTCTAGTGAAATTTTTACTACAACAGAATTTAGCTTTTCCGCTCTAGAGCATAGATTAAAAGAATTATCTTTCTTAAATTCTGGAGTGCGAATCAAAATAGAAGACTTGAGAGCAGAACCACCTAAAAGCTCAGAGTTTTATTTTGAGGGCGGAGTCAAAGAATTCGTCCATGATTTAGATAAAGCTAAGAAAGCTGTTAGTAAAACTATTTACATGTCAGGGAGTGACAAAGACATTTCGGCAGAGCTTGCCTTGCAATGGAATGATAGTTATCACGAGAATATGATTTGTTTTACTAATAATATTAGACAAAGTGATGGGGGGACACACCTTGCAGGTTTTAGAGCAGCAATAACTCGTAGCTTCAATAGTTATATTGAGCAGATGCCAGGTTTTAAAAAACAAAAACTCTCAATAGCTCCAGAAGATATAAGAGAAGGTCTGACTTGCGTGTTATCGGCAAAAGTTCCTGACCCTAAATTTTCTTCACAAACTAAAGATAAATTAGTAAGTAGTGAAGTCAGGCCCGTTGTTGAGAGTATAGTTTTCGACAATTTATCAAAATGGCTTGAAGAAAATCCAAATGAAGCCAAAACTATTGTTGCTAAAATTGTAGAGGCAAGCGCTGTAAGAGAAGCAGCTCGAAAGGCTAGGGAACTTAAAAGGCAAAAAAGTGATCTCGATATGGCAAACCTTCCTGGCAAATTAGCAAATTGCCAGGAAAAAATTCCAGAAATATGCGAGCTCTTCCTTGTAGAAGGAGATTCCGCTGGAGGTTCCGCCAAACAAGCGCGTGATAGAAGAATCCAGGCGATATTACCTTTAAAGGGTAAAATTTTGAATGTAGAGCGTGCAAGGTTTAATAAAATGCTTAGTTCTGCTGAAATAGGAACCTTGATTACAGCGATAGGTACTAGTATTGGAGATAACAAATTCGATATAGATAAGCTACGGTATCATAAGATTATTATTATGGCAGATGCCGATGTTGATGGAGCCCATATTAAGACCGTTCTTCTAACTTTCTTTTATCGCTATATGCCAGAACTTATAGAGCGTGGCTATCTATATATAGCACAGCCGCCGCTCTATAAGGTAAAAAAAGGGCAAAGCAGTTTGTATTTGAAAGATGAAGAGGCGTTGCAACAATATTTAGTGAAAATTGCTTTAGAGAATGCAACAATAGAAGCGAATAATAAGACTTATAGTGGCTCAGCGTTGAAAGAGATATTAAACAATGCTTTGAAGTTTGTTGAGTTGTTAAATTCAAATATAAAGGGCATCCCTGGTTACATTTTAGAAGCTACGGCTTTAGCTGCAGGTGAATTTTTTAATTCTCAACAAGGAATTATTTCTAATACCAGCAAGTTTGCCGAAGCGATAAGAAATAAAATTAACGTAAGTGAACTTACTTCTGAGCCAATTTGGGAGTATACCCTTTTAGAAGAACAAATTAAGTTAGTACGCACTTATAGAGGGGTGTCTGAAGAATTTATATTAAACAATAACTATATACTCTCGTCTCATTTTAAGAAATTATCTGCCTTAGCCTCTAAACTTAAAGTTATTGTAGAGGGCGGGGCCACGTTGCATATCGGTGACTCGATAACAAGATGTTTTACTATACTAAAAATTGGTGAGACAATGCTATCCTTTGCAAAGAAAGGTTTATATGTACAACGCTTTAAAGGTTTAGGAGAAATGAATCCTGATCAGTTATGGGAAACCACACTAGATCCTGTCAACCGAACTCTTCTACAGGTTAGGGTTGAGGACGCTACTGAAGCTGATGCAGTATTTTCAACTTTAATGGGCGACATCGTCGAGCCGAGAAGAGAGTTTATTCAGAAAAATGCTTTGAATGTAGCAAATCTTGATGCATAATTTCATTTAAATTTAAAGGTAATTTTATATGAGTGTAGAACAGGAATCTTTTAATAGCTAGACACAAGAGAAGTTGGAGGGTTATGCAGCAAATGCAATTAATGCAATCGTTACAGCTCTGTCTGCAAGGTTTGTTTTACAAAAGGCAGGCTATGCACACAATGAAAATAGTTTTACTTTAAAGCAGGATTAGATCTACTCCACCGTCATTATTCAAATCAGCAGCTTATAATTACTGCAGGCCCAGATCCTACAGCATAAGAGGCAATATATCGGAAAGATCCATCTCCATTACCATGCATAATCATCACGGTCCAGGTTGTTTCATTAGTTACCCTATTATCTAACTTTCCATCTCTATTAAAATCAGCAACTGTAGGGATTTGAGGAAACGCGAGGCTCTCTCCATAGAATACAGGATTTACAAAAATATTATTCGTCATTCAACCTCTAAATAAATCGTATTAATCAATGCTAAAGTCAGCCTAAAACCAGTACCCCTCCCTAGCCAAGCCACCTCGCCTTTAAAATTTTTGGGCTATTTTTTGATTGAACACCATAGTGAGCGCCTTTGTTAACGTCCCAAACAATGGATATACCTCCTACCAACATATTTCAATAATCATTTAAAGGATTTTCGCATTAATCTGGAATAATAGCACATTAACAACTCGAAACGTTGCTTATATGGAAACAGTTATTTTATAATGATCAACTCCCTTGCAGGAAAATTACTTGTTCTTCATTTTAAAGAGGTACAGTTGAGCGACAAAAAGAGTTTATATAACCAAAAACATGATTTTTATGTTGACTGTCAGTATAGCAATTCTTAACAATATGTTTATTTATAACTGCCTAATTAAACAAAAATTTCATGATGATACAAGGAATTGCAGAATTAGTAGGAAAGTACAAATTATTTCTTATTGATCTATACGGTGTTATTCATGATGGAATAAACCATTTCGAAAAAGCAGCAGAAGTGGTAAATTATTTAAGAGATGAAGGTAAAAAAGTTATCTTTTTTTCTAACACTCCAAGGCCTAAAGAGGATGTAGCGCAAAAATTAGTTGGCATGTCTTCCAAGCTTAAAGATTTTGAAATAGTGACTTCAGGAGAGTTTTTTAAATACACACTTCAGTACCCTGAAAAATACAATTTAGATTTTTTAAGCCACTACGCCTTCCCTTTAAGCAATAATTTAAATCATCCATTGCTTACCATTCCTAATCTAAAAATTACTAACTCCGTAGAAACCGCGAGTTATTTATTAATTATAGCCTCCGTTAAAAACAAAGCTGATTTATCAATGTTTGATAGAATCCTGGAGCAAACTGCTAAAAGAAATTTGCCATGTATCTGCCCGAATCCAGATTTAGTTGCCCATCAAGGAAAAGATATTATATATACAGCTGGCTCTTTTGCCTTAAGATACAAAGAATTAGGTGGCAATGTGTACTACATGGGAAAACCAGAAAATAATTTTTATAAATTTGCCCTAGACAACAATAATATTATTACCCAATATGTGTTAGCTGTAGGAGATAATTTATATACAGATATAAAAGGAGCCAATGATTTTGGCTTAGATTCTCTTTTTGTAAAAAATGGCGTGAATGATAAAGATGATATTAATACTTTAATGGATGATACTGAACTAAAACCCACTTACATCATCAATGATTTTAAACTTAAATAAAATTAGAATTTGAAATGACTTTTAAGACTTTTGCTGATTAAATACTCAATTAAATAATATAAGCAATTATAGCTTCGATAACGCAAAGAAAGCAATCCATAAGCTAATGAAAGAAATTAAGCTCTCAGAAGCTCAACTCCATATCATTCAAGAAAAAGCAGGAATTTATGCAGAAGCAATCAGAACCTCAAGCGCTAATGGGGTTAAGAATTTTATTAAGGAATAAAATTTAACTTCCCAAGAAGGAAGCGCAGTAATGTGTTTAGCAGAAGCTCTTCTTCGAATACCTGACAATAAAACCACTAATGAATTGGTTGAGGATAAATTACAAAACAAGGACTGAAAAAAATACCTTGAAAAGAATATTAAGAGCTATCAAAAGCATCTGCTCTCACTTTCTTGAAGAGAAAGAAATATATGTGCAACCGAGCATTTCAGTAAAATTGTCAGCGTTGCATCCAAGGCTTGAATTGACACAAATAACCCGCGTATAAAAATGAGCTACTGCCTAGAGTATTAGATATGGTAAGGCTGTGTGCAGATATTAATTAATATAGCTGTTTCCTTTGATGCAGAGGAAGTTTCTAGGCTTGATATTTTTGAAAACTATGAAGGAAAATAGGTTTTGTAGTCCAAGCTTACCAAAAACGTGCTCACTATATCATTGATTACATAATTGACTCAGCAAAAACGCTCAAGAACAAGGTTTGGAGGATTACCCTGTCTACACTTATAAAGGAATTTACTGATGTTTCATATTTAGCATGCGCTCAGAAAATACTAAGTGATTGGAAGCTAATACATTCTCAGTTTGCAACTCATAATGCGTATACAGTTGCAACTGTTGCAGCTATTCAAGAAATGGCCGGAGGAGTAGATTTTGAATTTCAGAAACTACATGGGATGGAGACAGTACTTCATGAAGAGATCAGAAAAACGGCGGGAAAACCCGTATATACTGCACTGTGGAATAATATCAAGATTTACTTGCATACTTAATGTGTAGGTTGTTAGAGAATGGAGCTAATACTTCGTTTATTAACATAATAAAAAACAAAGATGTAGCCCTCAAGAACTTTCTTGCTCATCCTATCAGAATTACTGAAACAAAACTAGCTGGCGCCAAAGGATTGGTAAGCCCGCTAGACATTTTTGGCTCGAGTAGAAAAAGTGCGCAAGGATACGATATTGGAATAAAAAAAGATTACGATGATATTGTGAGTAATTTAAATATTCCAAACAGTACTATAAAATATCTTCTTTAATAGAAGGAAATCCACAGTTAAAACTCCTAAAAATTTTAAGATACTAAAGCCTTCCTCTTTAGAAGAAATAGGGGTTTTTGATAAAGCATCGATCGATGAAATTAAAAAAGCGCTTGACCTGGCACATCAGGCCTTCCATTCTTGGTCTTCCGTTCCAGTAGAAAAAGAGCTAAAGTTATCGAAAAATTTGGCGATCTACTACACGAAAACAGGTATTTCTTCTGTTCACTTTTAATTCGAGAAGCCGGTAAACACATCAAAGACAATATAGCTGAAGTTAGAGAAGCAATAGACTTTGCAAGAAGATATTACGCTCAAAAGAGCTAAAGGACTGCTCTTTAAACCCCTCCAAATGCCAGGTTATACTGGAGAAATCAATAACTTTAGTATGCACAGAAGAGAGGTTTTTGTCTGTATTAGCCCCTGGAACTTTCCGCTTGCAATCTTCACAGAACAAATTTTAGCAGCTTTAGTTACTGGTAATACCGTTAACTCCAATCATAGCATACGAGGCTGTAAAATTACTGCATAAAGCAGGTATACCTGCAAATGTACTACAACTGTTGATAGCAAGTGGTAAAGATATAGGAGGAAAAATACTACTAACGGACCACAGAATAGCCGGGGTTTGTTTTACCGGCTCTACTGAAGTTGCAAGAACAATCAATAGAATTTTAGCTTCCAGAGAGTGTGCTATTGTCCCGCTAATTGCAGAAACAGGAGGACAAAACACCATGATAATCGATAGCTCAGCATTACTGGAACAGGCCACAGATAGATAGTTAATTCAGCATTCTGGCAGTGTAGGCCAAAGATGTTCAGCACTTAAAAGTGCTCTATATCCAGGAAGAAATATATACTCCATTAATAGAGATGGTTATCGGAGCTATGAATGAGCTTAAAATTGGTAATACTGAAAATTTAGAAAATGACCTTGATCTGCTAATAAGAGAAACCGCTAAACATTTACCACTCGCTCATATCACCACGACGCAAGAAATATAAGAGCTGTACACAGATCTCAAAAAGTATTAGAGAATACACCAGGGCATTTTCTTGCGCCTCATATTATAGAAATTAAAAAAATATCTGATATAGAAAGAGAAAATTTTGGTCTATACTGCATACCAAATTCTTTGCTTCTTACGAATTAGATCAAGTTATAAATGAAATAAACAGTACAGGCTATTGGTGAACTTTTGGTATCCACTCTAGAATTACTTCAAAAATTCACGAAATAGCCTCAAAAATTAAAGCTGGTAATATATGCAAACCGTAGTATGATAGGAAGAGCGTAGGTGGAATCTCACCCTTTTGGTGTAGAAGGAAAAACTCCGGCACCGGATTTAAGGCTGGTGGACCTAATTATTTACTAAGGTTTATGGTAGAAAGAACTTTAACTATTAATACTACTGCATATTAGCGGTAATGTTGAGCTTCTAAGACAGGTGATATGAGTTGGTTTTATTTGATATTAGCGGGATTATCTGAAATAGGTTTTACAACTTTTCTAAAATTATCTAACCAATTTACAAAATTGCTGCCTTCTCTAGGTTTTGTGGCATTTGGGGCAGTAAGTTTTTATTTCATGAGTAAAGCAATAAAGGATATTCCTATATCTATAGTTTATGCTGTTTGGAACGGCATAGGCATAGCCGGAGTTTATTTAGTAGAAGTTCTCTTTTTTGCCGAGCCCTTGAGTTTTATAAAGGTTCTTTTTATCTCTCTAATACTTATTAGTATACTAGGATTAAAGTTAGGATGATTACTTTTTAATGTTTAACTTAACAATTAAGCGTAAAGTTGTTCTTTTAATGGGGTTAATTGTTACAATAATCCCAATTATATTAATTGCTACACTTTTATACTCTTATTACTTGTTTGGCGTTGAACATTTCTTTAACACCAAAGTTAATGAAGCGATTGAAGAAACAGTAAAAGTAGCGCAATTGTATCTTCAAGAACATAAAGACAAGGTTAAAATAGACAGTCTATCAATTGCTAACAATATAGAAAAAAATAAGCATATTATCTTTAACAATAAGGACCTATTACGGTTATTTGTGGACCAACTTGCAAATGCAAGAGGATTGGCTGAGATCATGGTTTTTCAAGATGGTTTTGTTATTATAAGAAATTCTTTAGGACTAGCTCTGTGGTTTGAAAATATCAAATCAGAAGTTTTAGATAAACTTGAAAATGAAGAAGTCATTATTTTAGAAGATAACGTAGAAAATAGGGTCAGGGCAGTGACCAAAATTGAAGGACTCCTAGAGAACACCTACGTCTTAGTCGGCCGTTACATAGACCAAGCAATTCTTGACCATTTGAAAAAAACAGAAAGCTCTGCGAAACAGTATAAGCTAATACTTGGGGGGCTTGATATAACCAAACACAAATTACAAATAATATTTGTATGTTCTTCCATTCTCTTATTAATAATTTCAGTATTAATAGCGAGAAGATTAGCGCTATATATAACGAAACCTTTAGAAGAGATGGCTCTCGCTACTGTTTCATTACGCGATGGTAATTTTAGTGTAAGAATACCAGAAGGTGAACAAAAAGATGAGATTCATACCTTAGCTAGAGCTTTTAATGTAATGACAGAAAAAATTTTTGAGCAGCATAATGAACTAGTAATAGCAAATGAAGTAAGTAATACTAGACGTAAATTTATAGAAGTAATTTTAGCAGAAGTTTCTGTAGGAATTTTAGCAACCAACCTAGATTATGAAATTATCAGTTACAATAATGTTGCTCTAGATTTATTAGCAGTTAACATAGAACCCATTTTAAAAATAGAGGATGTTTTCCCCGAACTGTTAAAATTATTGGAAAACACTAAAAATTCGGCTTCTGAAAACCAGATAGATGATTTAATAATTATTCGAAAAAATAAAAAGCTTCATTTGGCAGTCAAGTCTGGGCCCGTACTTGATCAAAACGGCAAAGTTGAAAGTTTAGTAATCACTTTCAGCAATGTTACAGACCTCATATATAATCAAAAAATCGCCGCTTGGGCGGATGTAGCAAGAAGAATTGCCCATGAAATCAAGAATCCTCTCACTCCTATCTCATTAGCTGCTGAAAGGCTAAAGAGAAAATATAGTGCAGAAGTTCAAACAGAACCTAATTCTTTTATTCGATATATTGACACCATCATTAGCCATGTTGGGGATATAGAAAAAATGGTAGCTGAATTTGTTGATTTTGCCAAAATTCCTGACCCTAAAATTAAAAAAAATAATTTAATTAAAATTATAGAAGAGTCGTTACTATT
>JAJIZL010057407.1:14694-26254 GCA_023969395.1 Amblyomma maculatum
AAACAACATGGTACGGGTCTTGGCCTTGCTATAGTAAAGAAAATAATTGAAGAACATGGTGGAAAATTCTCTATAAGTAATATAAAAGATGGGGCAGCAGCAGCGTTTAACTTATCCTTTTTCGAAGATCAGAAAACATGAGACACAATAATCTATTAAGTATTTTTCTGGTTCTGCTTCATGCAGCCGCCGTTGCTAGCATCTTCACTGGAGTTAAGTATCTTTCACAATCTCTTAGAACTGTGGAAATCGTCCTCCTTTACAAATCCATGTTATTTCTCTGCCTTATACCTTGGGTATTACGTAAAGGTATACGCGTTATTTATACCCCTCATGCCGGCCTACTTATATTAAGAGGTCTACTCACCGCTACTGGCTCTTTATCATTTATGTATGGCTTACCACACATTAGCATCGTAAATGCTACTGCTCTTGGGTATCTAGAACAAATTTTTTGGATCTTTATAGGCATTTTATTTTTTAATGAAAGAATTACTAAGATAAAGTTAATAGCAATTATTAGCAGTTTAACCGGGGCTTTTCTTATTTCGTTTCCGGAAGTATTAAGCTTAAACGCAGCGCAAAAATTTCATTTTAACCCCTACTACTTTTTTGTGTTTCTAGCAGTCTCCTGTTGGGGGGCAAATGCCGGAGTAATAAAAAAAATTGGAAGGCTAATAAAAGCAGAAGTGCAATTGCTTTATAGTATGTTCTTTTCTGTATTAGTAAGCATATTAGTAGCGCTGTTTAGCTGGGAGTGCTGTGACCTCGTATTGTTTTCTATACCACTGCCTACTTCTTTTCATACACTAAACCCAGAACTATTTTATTGGAATAATTTCAAATACATCATGTTAATCACGATCGCCTACTTTACCCATAGTATCGCATTCTTTTTCGCAGTAAGAGACGCAGATTTTTCATTGCTCATGCCCTATGACTATTTTAGATTAATTTTTATTGGGATTTTAAATTATATTGTATTTTCAGATTTAGAAAATCTAACTGCATGGTTTGGGTATGTGTGTATAGTTGCAAGTGGGTTAATGCTTGCGCGTTCTGAGTATTTAAAAAAGAAAAAAGATCTAATCAATGAAGGATGAGTATGTTTGCAAAACTGAAATCGTTTAAAATAGAAAAAAGTATCGCTGGAATTTTACTCATGATTGTGCATGCAGCCGCCATGGCTGCTCTTTATGTTACGGCTAAAAACTTGACCCATGTTTTACATCCGCATCAGGTAACCTTTCTATATAAGTTCAGTATTTTAGTAGCGATACTACCTTGGTGCATGCATGGCGGTTTTAAAAAGAATTTAAGGACCACCAAAATAGGAGTCCATGTAACCCGCGGCACCTTTAGCGTTATGGCTAATTTATGCTTCTTTTATAGCCTCACCGCAATTAGTGTCATAGATGCAGCTGCAATCACTTATCTAGAACATATTATCGTTGTTTCCATAGGTATTTTTTATTTTAAAGAACACTTCACCAAGGCAAAAATTGTCTTGATAACCTGTGGATTTGTAGGCGCTCTTTTTGTTACTAAACCTGGTTTTAATGAGTTTAATAGCAAATATTTTTTTATATTTTTAGCCTTAATATTTTGGGCTGTTAACAACTTATCAATTAAGATACTAGGTAAAACTGAGAGAGGTAAAGCTCAACTTTTTTATGTGATGCTGATAGGATCAATTTTTGCGCTGCCATTTGCGATTCAAAATTGGCGGCCAATTAAGCCAGAATATATAAAGTACCTTGCCTTGCTAGCATTATTTCACCTTATTCATGTAATTTCTTTCTTTAAGGCATTTAAATTCTCTGATATTTCTGCAGTTATGCCTTTTGACTATTCCCGACTAGTATTTACTGGCTTATTAGGATATTTTTTTCTACATGAAGTACCAGATAAATATTCCATAATTGGCTATCTTTTAATTATGGCGGGCGGGTTATACTTAATAAAAAGCGAGACAAAACGAAATGCCGCCTTAAAAAACCAAAAAGTGGAAGAGAAAAATTAGTTTATGCAATTTGAAGAAAGATTAGCCAAAATAATTGAGCGCTATAAATATATCGAGAATGTACTGCTGGCTCCTGAATCAATGAGTTCATCTGACTTTGCCAAAGTAGGCAAAGAACGGGCTGAATTAAGAGATGTAGTCCATTTAATTAATAGCTACACTCAATTAAAACAAGAAATTGCTGATCTAGAAGCAGCAATCAACGACCCTACCGCTGATATAGACTTTAAAAATATGGCTTTAGAGGAATTGCCTTTGCTTCAAGAAAAAAATGAGCAAGTCCTATACAATCTGAAATTAGCACTACTGCCTAAAGATGCAGATAATGATAAGGGAGCAATCTTAGAAATTAGAGCTGGTACTGGAGGAGACGAAGCAGCTCTCTTTGCTTATGTTTTATTTAGGATGTATCAAAGGTATTCAGAGTCCAAACGTTGGAAATTTGAAACCCTTTCAATTTCTGAAACTGATTTAGAAGGATATAAAGAAGCTTCGATTAGTATAAGTGGCAAAGGAGTGTTTGCTCGATTAAAATATGAATCAGGGGTACACAGAGTCCAAAGAGTACCAGAAACAGAGGCAAGCGGAAGAGTGCATACATCAGCTGCAACAGTTGCCGTTCTTCCTGAAGCCGAGGAAGTTGATATAACTATTGAAGAAAAAGATTTAAAAATAGATGTTTACAGAGCAAGTGGAGCAGGTGGGCAGCACGTTAACACAACCGATAGCGCCGTTAGGATAACGCATATTCCAACCGGAATAGTGGTTTGTCAGCAGGATGAAAAATCTCAACATAAAAATAAAGCTCGCGCGTTAAAGATATTGAGAGCTAGACTTTATGATGCTGAAAGATCAAAAAAAGAAGCAGAAAGAGCGGCGTCTAGAAAGAGCCAAGTTGGTACCGGAGACCGCTCAGAAAGAATTAGAACCTATAATTATCCTCAAAGCCGAGTGACAGATCACAGGATAAACCTTACTATTTATGCGCTTGACGAAATTATAAATGAAGGTAAACTAGATCAGTTTATTGATGCTTTAATCGCAGACGAGCAATCAAGATTATTGGCCGAAGATAATTCTTAAAAAAATGAAATTAACACGCAAAGTTAATCTTGCATTTTTTGATCCAACTGTTCTTTCAATTACATCAATTGTAATCTTTTTTGCGGTTACAAGCTCTGCTATGCTCTACTCTGCAGCAAATGGCTATAGCCCTTGGGCTTTAAAGCAAGGTATTACTTTCATTGTATTTACTTTTGTTATGCTGCTCTTAAGGTTCGTAAAAATTGCCACCTTATACAGTTTATCTTACTATATATATGGACTTTGTATATTAAGCTTGGTTATTGCTGAATTGATAGGCTATACCACTATGGGCGCTCAGAGGTGGCTAAGGATTGGTATCATTAACGTCCAACCGTCAGAAATTGCAAAATTAGGGGTGATACTTGCCCTATCTAGATATTTTCACGCCTGTGTTTATAGCGATATAAGAAAGATAAACTTTTTAATTATTCCAACTATTATTATTTTTATCCCAGCCATTTTAATATTTAAACAGCCAAATTTGGGGACTACCCTAATTGTAATTATGATCTCAATTACAATATATTTTGCTTCTGGAGTGAATAAGTGGCTTTTTATCATACCAGGAATTGCAGTGGTATCTTCTTTACCTCTTGCTTGGAACTTCCTTCATGATTATCAAAAAAAGAGGATTCTAACTTTTTTAAATCCAGAAGATGACCTCCTAGGAGCTGGTTATAATATAGCCCAATCAAAGATTGCGATAGGGGCTGGAGGGCTATTCGGCAAAGGATTTTTAAAGGGTAGTCAAAACCAATTAAGCTTTTTACCGGAGAAGCATACTGATTTTATATTTACGCTTCTCACAGAAGAATGGGGATTTCTAGGGTTTTGTATCATCATGTTTATGTACATAGCTTTGCTTTTCACTTGCTATCGCATCGCTTTTAATTCTCTACATCATTTTGGTAAAATGATTGCAATCGGGGTTGGCACTATGATATTTTTACACGTATTCATCAATGTAGGTATGATTTCTGGATTATTACCAGTTGTCGGTACTCCAATACCATTGCTATCATACGGCGGCTCAAATCTAGTCTCAGTATTAATGGGATTAGGGCTAATTTTGAGTATAGATAAAAGCAGCAAAAACAGCACTATTCGGCTTTATTAGAGTTCATATTTTTCATCGTAAACTTGCTTTATCCATAGCTTTCCTAGAAGAGAAATCGCACAGCTATCTCTTCAACATTAAAGAGGATCACCCCTTTTTTAACAGCTTAGATAATCAAACACATTTGAAACATCTGTCATGAGCCTTAGATCATCAGAAATACAAAATTCAGAATCTGGAGTCTTAAGTATTTCGTTGCTACAGGTTTCGTCAACACAACCAATCATTCCACTTCCACACAAATAAAGAGCCACATTACTACCTTGATGTCGTACCTACAATTGCAGTCTTTAATTCGCCATCTTTACTCAATATCCTGTATTTACCATATATAATCGCTCTATCAATTTTGGATTAAGGAGAAAATTTAATAGAAGGCTTAGCTGATTTGAGGCAATAAGCAATCAAAGTAGAGATATAAAGTGACAAAAGTGTTAAGTATAGATCTATGTCTAGTATGTTCTAATTCGAAGTGATTTTTCATGATATCAAACACAGTTTTGATGATAGAACACTTATAATATTTTTTCAAACATACAAATTAACTGATTCCCTCTCTTAATACCAGTAACTAATTACAACCCTCTATTGTATAGATAATCAAAAAGATGTTGCTTGATATAACCTTGTCTCCAAAAAGCAGATTTCAAGCCCTGCCAAAACCCAGCTTTGTGCCTATCGTCCTTAAATACACAATTCTTGATGTGGCCACCACTATTAAATACCGTCAAATCAAACTTAGAAAAACTTCTGCCCAAGTAGGAAGTTGAAAATCTCTCCAACTAGGAATTTTACATAATTTAACATTGTGGCCAGAATAGCTATGGAATGCTAATACTTCTTCAAACCCTTGCTGATCGCAAGAACCATATTCTAATGACATTGAAGCTGCGGTTTGTTGAATCATATGCATATTATATATCTGGCACTTATTGCTTGAGGCATAAGCGCTTTTACTAGTTTTCAGTGCAGTATTTATTGAACCCCATAAAAAATCAGAAGATAAAGCTTGCAAAACTTCGCTGTCCGACTCCTCCTCTCGGCATAGCGGACTATCATGAATTTTACAGCCACTGCTGGACTCAACATAGGCAAACCAACTAGTATGTACCTCTTTTTCTACGTTCTTTAACTTCTACTTCTCATCTAAGTACTCTATTATACTGTGAGAGTTCAATTTCTGCACAATCTGATAGGGATTTAAACCTATAAATGTTTTGTCATTATAATCAGCCTTAAGCTGAACCAATTCATAAAACACCTCAAACTGGTTATTTAGAGCTGCCACGCGTAGCGGAGTAAAACCATTTTTCTCTTTAAATGATAGACGTAGTCCTAGATCCCATAAAAGTTTTACGATCTCAAGGTTTCCATGAGCTGCTGCATAATGCATCGCGGTACCATGATTGTGATCATGGGCAAATAATGCCGCTTCTTTGAGTGTCCTCCATATCACCTTGAGTATTTGAGTATCGCTTGCGGCTCTGCATGCACTATGCTAACTCCAGTCTGTGGATTGACAAAGTTTGGATCAGCTCCAAGCTCCAATAATAAGTTAACCGCCTCAGATGCTCCAGCTCTTGTCGCAACTAGTAAAGGCATGTCGCTATACTGATCAATTGGCTCACCAGCTACTTTTTCCATTAGGCATGCAATTGCTAGTGGATGATTTTTCTTTGCAGCCAAATGGCCTTATCATTGTTTGGAATGTTTTTGGATCTGCTGGATATTCATCAGAGCCACTATCAGCCGCAATATAAAGAGCTATTGCACCATCAGAATCTTGGAGATTAAATTGCACTCCTTTCTCGCTAAATATCTTACCGTTTCAATGCAATTTCCTCTAGCAGCAAGATGTAAAGGAGCAGCCTTCTTGAAGGTGGTAACGGCTTAATACCTGCGCCAAGCACAATTTTTTTAGTAAATTCATATTGGTCGCAATGGCTTACAGAATGATATAAAGGAGTGAATTTATTCCTGTTTACTACATCAACTCTAGCTTTATCATCAAGCAAGGCAGCGATAATTCTATGATGGTTTTTCTCGGTTGCATAATGTAGCGGAGTTGTCCCTACAATTGTTTTGCTATTTATATTAATAGCCAAATTTTTCTTCTGAAAAAAGCTCTTTAGCTTTTGCTATTAAGAAGTATGCTGCTTCGTAATTACCATTTTCACTTGCTAAATGCAAAGCATTTCTACCTTTTTTGTCCTCTTGTCAAATGTCTGCTTCGTATTCGACTAGCATTTTAGTATACCTCTACGGCCTGCAAGGGTTGCTGCTATATGCAACGCTCCATCTCCTTTACTATTATTAAGATTTATGTTTTTCGTAGCTTTTGCTAATAAAATCTCAGCTCCTTGATACCAATTGTCTTTGATAGTTGAATGAAGCGCGGTAGTCTCAATGCCATCAAAATTATATAGTTGAGTCGGAAAATTAGAATCAGAATCAATACAGCAGCTTAGGCTCTCTATATCTTTACCCTTAACAGCCTTAATAAATTTATCTTTTAAAATTATTTTTTCTTGCATTTTCAATTACCAGAAATATATCTGTAATAATATAAAAATAACGCAATGTCAACCGGTTTAACTAAGGTATTATACAAACGAGTAAGAAAAATTTACCTCCACACAAATCGCCAAAAGAAAGCCATTTTGTAAATCCTCCAACATATAGAAAATCAGACTTACACATGAAAGCAATTCATGACGCTATTCACGCTCAGTTTGAGAAGGATGCAGCTGAAGATCGTGCAAAATATAAGGCATATGAATATGATGAAGGATTTAGGAAGGCAGTAGAAAAGCTAGAAGCTAAAAAGGCAGCGATAGCAGCAGCTGAAGCGTCAGCAGCCGCAGCGGCTTTTTGGAAAAAGCTGAAAATCATATTGCTGAGGATAACTCCAATACAGCTGGAACTTGCTAATATTGAGCAACATCACCAAGAGCTCTAAAGGTAGGTGCGTAGCTTAAAATATATAACATATAACCTTCCCACAACATCTTTAAGAACCCTTCAACTAGCATAATCCTAATTTGATGCTCATTGACCTTAATCAACCTCTCTTTTGTTTCCATACATACTATTATAGATTTATCTATTGTTTAATTCTTCATTAATTGCTTTGAGGCCATTTAAATAAGTCAGGTGAATATTTGCAGAGACTTTTACCTCTATAGCTATTTTTTCATTAACTAAAAAATCTACTTCTAGTCCAGTTTTAGTACGCCAATAATTTATTTTATAATCAAGTTCTTGCATACTATTATAAGTAACTATTTCTTGCAAAATATAAAGCTTTGCCAGCTTAACTTCCTTCTATGGCTTCAAAGTGGTTCTTAGAGAGGTGCGTTGCTAGCCCAACATCAAACAAGTAAAATTTTGGTTGAGAAGTGATTATTTCTCGATTTACTTTCTTACTATATGGATAAATAAAATAACCCAGTAATGTATCTTCTAATATATGGAAATACTCCTTAATGGTCTTTGCATCTATCGCAACTTCCCGTGAAATATTAGTAAAATTTATCATTTCTCCATTTGAAAATGGCATAATACTCTAAAAATCTAGCAAAGCCTGGCAGACTTCTTACTAATCCTTCTGCTTGAATTTCATGCACCAAATAATCCTCAATATATGATTTGAGGGCCTTCTTTGGATTCGCTGTTTGATAGTGAGAGGGTACACATCCATGATTTTTAATACTTTAAATAAAGAAAAATCCAGTCTTTCTAGCGCACATAGAAAGGCGGACTGACTTTTTAGCAAATTCATTTTAATTAATCTCTGATACATGGAGGAATTAATTCCTTAATAATGATGCTAATAAGGAATATAATCCTTGGATTATGCTAAGTCAGTGAATAATACTAAGAGACGCAGCAATAGCCCTAAATGGTATTATGGCTTTAAGGTAAAGATCTCACAATAAATGTTGAGTACTATACAAATTGTTCTGTAGAACGTATTGCATACCTATATTATTGTTTCTATCAATAAATAATGGAGCCTTGGTATTCAACGCTACGTTTGTTTTGCCCTCTACTCCCTTTTTCAAAGAAGCTATCAAAAACAAATCAATATCTTCTTTTTTCATTCCAATCAACATGCAGGTCGTGATAATATCTATTTTATTTATCAATGACTTATTTACTTCTTGATGATATAAAAGAAAAGTTACGGCCTCTCTTTCGGTACTTTGCAATAGAGAGAAGTTATCTATAGTTGAATTAAAATTTTCTATTATATAATAGAACCTTAATTTAGGAATCCCTATTAAACCAAAGGGCAGGGTTATTTTACTAGATTTTAATACTTTGAATTTACCAAATTTATTGGAAATAACTTCGGTTTCTGATAAGATCCTTTTATCTACAGCATTATTGCTCATCTTTAACCTCTATTGTAGTCAAAAATTTCTAAGAATTTTTTTGTTATTTCAAGCGTCCTATCATATTGATTTTCTTTGCTTCTTAACACTTCTGCATACTCAATATCACTCTGAGACGCAGCCTCTTGATGGCTGCTCATAAGATTGCTGCTGTCCAACTGGTACTTATCTTTCAAGTATTTAATTTCTTGAAGAAACATTGCAGCCCCTAAGCGTAGCCTTACAATCTCATTAAAGGATTCATCTAATACTTGATTAATTTTGCCATACCCTATCTCTTTTTTAGAAGCAATCTGTTTAAATGAGTATAATATATTTTTTATAGCTACATTGTCAGCCCGTACCTCTATTTCACCGCTGTATTGACCTTTCAGACTAAGAGAAAGATTTGAAGTGCCGCCGTTGTAACTTAAATCACTTTCTTCTAAAGGCTTTATTTTAATCTGATTACCGCTCATAACGTAATCACCATTACTACTTTTTGCGTTACATAATGCAACAACAGCCTTCAAGGCATTTTCTCCAATATGCCTCAGTTGATTAAGGCTTGTGATTCTGTTACAGTTATTATCTTCTGTTAACTGCGCTTTTACTTTTGTTACGATTTGTTCAATACTATCTAATATATTGATAACCACATTGACCTTATTCTCGATATCATATAGTTTACCCTCCTCTGCCTTCACTTTAGCGCTTGTAGCTTCTATATTTACTATTTCATTTATTTGATTAACAGCTAAGCCGCTCCAAGTAGGAGCTTTATAAGTGAATCCTGAATCAGGATTAGTATAATCTTTTTGTCTTGCAGAATATAAATCATTAGCACTTTTACTAAGCTGCCTAGGTTGCATTTTAGATATATAAGCAGAATTCACCATAAAATTACCTTTATTAAAACCATTTAAAAATTACTTAAAAGCATCTAAGAACGCCTGATTGACTTTTAATGTATTAGAAAACGCTATAGATAAAGCCGATTGCATACTGCTTAATTGAAACAAATCATACTTCGACTGATTATCTTCGAATCCTTGTTGGGTGTTCAATTCTGCTTCTATATTCTCCAAAATGCTGACCTGGTTCTCATGTAATGACTTAAATTCTCTATACTTGCACTCTGAGTGAAAAATTAGATTACCAATATTTTTCGATATATCAGTGGCTATAATTGGCCATTTACTTTCAATTCTATAATTAGATAAACCAACTTCGTAAGAACTCACTACATTATCCTTTTCGCCCTCTTTTCTATAAATAGTTAATTGAGAATAAGAAAATAATTTTGAATTTTTTAATATATCATTCCTTATTGATATATCCCTCGCGGCATTTTTATAATTTCGAAAATTACTAGCACCACGAGGCCTAAAAAGATCATTAAGTCCAAAAAACTCGCTAAAACCTGCGGTCAGCATTTGATCAACATTGTTTGCTTTTCCACTCATTTGCTCGTCAATCTGCAAAATAGCTATTTTATACTGATTGGTATTCGTTCTAAGCTCTAGAAATCCTCCTATACCAGCTTCAGATATCTGTGCACCATTTTCATTAACCAATGAGGAGGTTAGGATATTTGTTGGATTAGTTACTTTTAACTTACCAAAGTTTGTATCCCCACTAGTAGGAGGCAAAACTTCTTTTGCAGAAAAAGACTTACCTAAAATTCCATTTACGTTATTAGCATAAAGAGTAGGATCCCCTATTTCATAAACTATTTTACTGTAGACTGGCCCACTATCATCTTTACTCTGGACTTCAACAATTAATTCCACCGTGTAAGGGTAAGTAGTATTAACAATCGGGTTACCGCTTGCATCAATACCATTATTAATATTAATATTTAATCCAGAAACTATTTTTTGCCGTGCTCCGGCCGCAATCATGTTTAAGGCATTAAAGTTAGTATCGCTTTTAATTTCAATACCCGCACTGTTAGTTACCTTAAGATTAGTAATCTTAAATCCTGTTTCTGAAGTCTGCATCGCATTGGTTACTTCTACTCCCAATTCTAGTATATTCGTGTTAGTGATCTCCGTGCTTTTAGAAACTAATTTAATATCATACAACCCGGACACCTCCACTCTGCTATTATCCGCAGAGAAATAATCATTTATCCTAGTTATAATTGACTGCACATTTGTCTGACCTGTTGAATTTAAATCAAGTTCTGCCATATCAAGCTCTAAAGGTATAAAGCCTTGGCCTTCATAGTTAGCAGGTCTACCATTTTCGTCAACTAACGCTATTAATGCTTTACCTTGCGCAGCTACCGTTGAATCAAGATTAAAATTTACGCTTCCACTTAATAATGGAGTTCCAGCACGCGAAGTCAGTGCATTGTGCATTGCATTCATGTTTCTCATTAATTTTTCAGATAACTTATCAATGTTTGTAAGTGCATCAGTAAGCAAACTGTCTCTAGCTTCTAAAAGTCCGCCTAAAATTCCACTTTGAATTTTATATTCTATATTAGTACTATCTGTACCACTTGAAACTACTGTAAAGTCATCTACAGCATATAAGCTTTTACTACTAACCCCAAGCTTTCTAAGGACTATTCTATTAAATGGCTCCTCAGACAAAATGTTTGAAACGCCTTCACTTTTATAAGCAAATTCGGTAGCGCTTGATCTTCCCACTAGATTATATATTTCCCTATCGGTTACTATGTTTATCTCTTGTGTTCCATCATCAAGCGTCTTTGTCGCAATTGAAAAATATTTTGCAAGTTCACTAACAGCAGCCCAAATACTCTTTTGCGTATCTACATAAATCTGTTCATCCTTTCGCTGCTGGTTTTCTCGGAGCACTCTATTGCCCTCCCGGACTGTCGCAAGCAATCGATTAATTTCAAATATTGATTTCTCTACGTTCAGGTCAGCCTCTCCTCTCATATCTTGTAATGTCTTATGAGTGGAATTAAGCTTTTTTGTTAAC
>JAJIZL010057409.1:1932-13560 GCA_023969395.1 Amblyomma maculatum
ATCTCCGCCATCCGTAACTCCTTTTCTTTCTCCATCTCCGCCATCCGGAGTTTAGATTCTAGTTCTGCCTCCTCTTTCCGCCGCGTACGTTCCTCATTGCGTTCTTCTCTGCGACGAGCTCGCTCCTGATCTACCCATTTGAGCAGCTCTTGACCCTCAAAGCCAAAAGTTCGGCCATACTCAACAAGCCGTTCTAACTCTGCATCAGCCATGTTAGGTGGAAAGCGTTATGCAGTGCTAGGATACAACACTAAAAAAAAATTGCACCTACTCCTCTCTCCCTCACCGACACTTGGTTGACCAGTCCTGTCGCGGACGCCAATTATGTCACAAACCCCCGCCTTTACGGTCACAAGAGGTGCGGGATCCTCTTTACGATTACTCGTCGTTCCTCTATGAGGGTTGTGAACACATTTAAAAGTTAGGCCGGTCAACCCGTGAAGCACGTGTGTCGGTGTGTGATTGAGGAATAAGTACAAATAGGTCACTTTCTTTTACAAACAATTAAAGGTTTATAAATAGCAGACCAAAATTACACTGATAATAATAGAGTACAATGAAAGAGAATACAACGCCACGACAAGATATTGATAAAGACGAAGAAATAAATGATAAGAGAAAAAAAAAATAACCCGACAATGAACAAAACACTGTGATAAAAATATGAAGACTATAAAGATAATAAAGCAGGTATTTCAGATATTATAAGTATGAGCAAAATTTACATAAGAACACAGCGTAAAATACTACTAAGTCAGGTCAAAAGTTAACAAAGCGAAAATAATGTTCGATTGAACAACAGTCCGAAGTTCTCACGTCTTTCTTGTTTGCTGAGGCGTCGAAGGCTGTGTTGCTCGGTAGCGGCGGCCGTACAGGTGCAGAGGACGATGCGTCGATCGCGGGCCCGAAGAACACAATACGCTTTCGGAGCACCGCGGAGTGGCCGGAAGTTTGAATCTCCCCAAACGCACTGGTGAGGGCGTTCTGCTGTCGGTTATTTTATACCCTCGGCCGACTACGCAGCAGCCGCGTCAAGGACAGGCGGTCGCTGCCCCATCGGCTTGTCGAATCTTGTCCAGAGGAGCGACGGAGTCCCGTGAATTTCGCTCTATATTCCAGCCATAAGCTCCCGCATCTTCCGCTGTATAATAGGTGAGGCAGCTTGTGACACCCTCTCTACTTCAGGCGATTGGCAGCGCAGCTGGCCTCAAGGACGCCCGAGCGTTCGAAGAAGATATTGCCAGCGCCACCCAGTCAACCAAACAATTACTATCAGCACCCCAAGCAGTGCTCGTGGAGAAGCCTATAGGAAAGTTGTGGCCTTTACCCTCAAAGGAAAGACGTACCTTGTCAAAACCTACGTACCAGCTCCGGATTTCTCTGTGAAGGGCATAGTACACAATAAATACTGCGAAGAATCGCACGAGCAGCTGAGACTCAACTACAGACACATGAACCCGGATGTTGATGTTATAACCGCAAGACCGTATGGGAAGTTCAACCACATTGTTGTCATTGTGGCTGGTACGACGCTTCCAAGAGTGCTCCGGTATCCGGGAGCCCTACATAAAGTCGCTCTGTTTCTCAACAGGGTGGAAACATATTTCAACTGTAGAAGAACAGGACATAGACAGGACGTATGTCCCCGAAATAAAAAGGGACATGCCACCGTTGCGGAGATAACCACCCGCCACCCCCGGAAGAACAAAAACCGACCTGCAAGGCCCAATGCATTGTATGCCAAGGGCCCCACAGTACAGGCAGCACACCACTTGTAAAAGGCAGAACACCAGAGACAAGCGCCAAGAAGACCGACACTGACAATTCCCAACAGCCAAGAGGAAGATCAGAGATCCGGAACGCAGCTGGCTACCAGAGAGACTCCTCATCTTCTTTCCCGCCTCTGCAAAGGCATAGGAGCAAGTTCAGAGCGATTCCGGACATAGGGGACCCCAGCCAAAAGAAGGACTCCAAGAATGTCTGGAACGTCGCGGATGACAAGACCATCTCCTGGAAAAAAGAAGACAACGATGATAAGGTGAGGGATCAGGCAAGAGATATTGAGAGGCTCCTTTCACGCATCGATAAACTAGAAAAATTGATAGAAACACAAGCAAAACTCATTCAATTCCTCAAAAGTGAAAAATCTCAAAAAGAGCTAGTTACGCAAACTTCAGATAACCCATCTATGGAAACAGATCACGTCTCCCCAACTAAGAGACCGGCGCCCAGTGAGGAAGTGAAGACCCCTACCGCTAAAAAAAGATTGAAGAATGCTCAAAGGGGAGTGCCCCAGAATATCCCGCTCTCTAAAAGAATGAATGAGATAGAAGAGCGCTTAAAAGGCAAAGTTTCAGAACTTGCGAACTCCATTGCTGGCCTCGGACGTTGGCAGTAGGAGGCCACCCAGATTCTGCGAGAACTTAAGATTGCTCATGATAGCACAGATCAGCAGATTAAACACTTAGGATCGGTACTGCATGGCGTGATGGGGCAGCAGCAAATTACCGTATCTCCTTTCCGGCGCGGAGGGGACAAGCCAAAGTAAAACATGGATTCCGCCAAACAGAAAATAATTACAGTCTGACAGTAGAACTGTAGGGGGTACGCACGCAAGAAGGCCAACCTACAGATTCGCATCCAGAACACCACTGTCAAACCAGACATTATCGCACTACAAGAACCCTCCAGAGTGGCTACTCTTTCAGGCTATGTTACCGTTACGCAACTGCGAACTAGCCGCAGATATCCAGCAACGACTGTACTGGTCAAAAGGGACATCAGCTATGTGCAGCATGAAATTGAGGACGTAAACCTAGATTATACGCTTGTTGAAATCATTCCCGCCGAGAAGGGACAGGGGAGCACCTATGTCCTCAACGTCTACAGCTCTCCCAAGGATCACACCCAGGAAACAAGTAAACTCCTAGACAAAATTGGGAGGAAGGCCAGAAGGAATCAGCTTATCATAGTGGGGGACTTCAACGCCCATCACCCTGGATTGGGTTACCGGAAGAATAATGGTAATGGCACAGAAATACTAGGGAAGATTCAGGAGCTGGGCCTCACACTACTGAATGATACCAAACCCATGAGAACCGGCAACAGTATATCGAGGGACACTAATCCTGTCACTAGCTCGAAACGCGATCAATCCCACATGGCTCATTACTGGGGAAGACCTTAACAGCGACCACTACTTTCTCGCCATTACAATACAAACCAACTAACGTAATAAGAGGGCATGGAACTCCTGTAAGCACACCAACTGAGATAAATTCAGGAAAGACAGGGAGAGTAATGCGCCGTGCAGCATCTCGGACTTGGAGAAGTGGGTCCAGGAATTAATCGGAAGCTCAAGTTATGCATTGCACGGCTTGAGAAGGAAACTGAAGAACACGTCATTAACCTTACACGCCAGAACTGGTATAAGGTATGCGAGCAGCTTGGAAACAAGAACACGCGGAACCTTCTCCGTCACCTTCTTGATCCAGCCCAGTTTAAGATAGTCAACAGAAACGCTATAGACCAGATCATTCATGCATATCCCGGAAGCGGTGAACAATTGTTATCGTCACTACAAGATAAGTATGTAAACTCCAGCAAAGATGGAGATTTGTACCCGGACTACACGGGACGCGACAACCTGAATCTTGACGAGCCTTTCTCAGACGCAGAGATCTGGGCCGCACTGTCTCCACTATAGAAAAAAATCTGCGCCTGGACCAGATAAAATCAATAATAGGTTGGGGGGGGGGGGGTGGGGGGGGGGGCTGCGGAACCTAGATCTAAAGCCGGTCAAAGCGCTCACGGATTACTTGAATGAGTGCTGGGAGAGTGGTAGCATACCCCAATCCTTGAAGCACGGCAAGATGATTTTTATTCCAAAACCTAACAAGATGATAAACCTCGATAACCTAAGGCCAATCTCGCTTACCTCGTGCTTAGGCAAGCTAATGGAGCATGTTGTGCTTAATAGACTGCAGGACTATGCCGAAGAATACTCGCTTCTACCACACCCCATGGTGGGCTTCAAAAGGGGACTTTCTACACAGTATGTCATGCTTCAACTGTCACATGACATCATTAACAGATCTAAAAAGGTAAATACGCAGGCTATCCTGGCTATCGACCTAAAGAAAGCATTTGACAATGTCTCCCATTATACTATACTAGAGCACATAAAAGAAATTAACCCTGGACGAAAGGCTTACAACTACATCAAGGCCTTTCTGACTGAGCGCTCGGTGGAACTGCACGTGGGCAATTTGAAATCCGATTCGATAAAGCTGGGAAACAGAGGCACCCCTCAGGTAGCTGTTCTCTCTCCGTTCCTCTAGCTAGTCAGGTAAGTTGTTTATTTAGAGCGTAAAATGTATGGGCCCAACTACTGAGCCCTGCGGAACGCCTGCGGAAATCGAACGCGAGCTTGACGTATGTTCGTCAATAATAACACAGTGCAGTCTGCCAGTTAAATAGCTTCTAACGAAATCGAGTCATACATCCCTGAACCCATATCATTCTAGTCTATTTTTTGCATAAAGTATTGATAACAACAGTGTCGAATGCGTTCTTACTATCTAGGAATACACTAATAGCAATATTGTTACTGATGAGTGCTTCATTGATTAAGTCAGTTATAGAAATCACAGCCATGGTGGTCGATCTACATTTCTGAAAACCATGTTGGGACGCTGACAGAATTGTATTTTTAGTCAGGAATTGCGTAATTATTTTAGCCAATAGTTTTTTGAAGAGAGTGCCGATACAGCTAAGGATTGAGATCGGCCTGTAGTTTCCGAGTTCATTAGGATTCCCAGTTTTGTAGATAGGGACTACCCTGGCGAGCTTTAAAATATCAAGATAGATGCCGGACAGAAACGCTTTATTGAATAATGTGGCTAGGGTAGCGGCTAGAATGCCACTGTTATTTTTAAATTATGGAGACCGGAATACCATCGAGACACTTGGCCTTTGTGGCATTCATTGAATTAAGTACACTTATTACTTCGTCATGGCTTATTTCTATAAAACCGAAGGTCTTTCTTAAGATACTTTGGAGAGAAAGTTCGTTCGTGAGACCCATACTTAAGAGTAAATCAGCACCCACTGAGCAAAAATGATCGTTACACTGACCTGATAGCAGATATTTATCTGCGAAGAGAGCCAGATCAGGAAGTATCCGGTTTGATGAGGTAGGCCGAATTATCAAGTTCACTCTAGCCCAGAGTTTCTTACAATTGCCTACGCATGCGTTTATGTGGTTGCTAAAATATAGTTTTTCTGTTTACGAGTGGAGGCAAGAGCTTTATTTCTATGAATCTTATACTGGGGACTGTAATATGCGTTCCCTCTGTTTTGTTTCATTTTGGTATGCTAGTCGTGGCGCGTTCTTATCATGTTTAGCAGAGCTGCTGTCATCCAAGAGCACACTGGATGTGTTTAAGCAACACTTGCTGTTGGGCTATTTGGTTCAAATCCATACTTGGGAACACAGCGCGGAACAGGACGCAACACAATAGAACGAAGGTAGACAGGACGGAGCGCTGAAATGACAACTTTTATTTTCGAAAGAAGGTGACCCGTATTTACGCGGTGCCTATCAGAACACGTGATCAAGGCAGGGAGCAAACCACTGCTGAAAAAAACCTTTCTTGAAGAAAGAATTGGCCAAAGACAACAAAACAGTTATGAGGGATAAGCTCTGATAAATAATTTCTGCTGCATGAAGGAAGGTTATCTCCATTGCCGATAACCAAAATAAAAAAAGACAGATGAACATTTAAAAGCAAAAAAACACAACAATGTTTGTACAAACAAGAATGTGAACATGGCACTAACCGCGTTGAAAAGAGGTACAAAGGTTTGAATGCTAGAAATAAAAACATTGACAGGACTGTGAACATGACGATAATAGGATAAAAGCACAACAAAACACACGGCCAAAAAGGATCACCAATGATAAACGATTCAAAAACACAACCAAAAAGAGGTGAAAGTTTTCGAACTTAGTTAAAATCTATACTATCTTGAGAGAAAGGCTACTTTTTCTGACAGTAGAATTGAAGGCATGCTTACGCACTGATCATTCATCCTTTGAATGCTGGCAGCTTCCATAATCTCACGTGTTAGCTTATCAACGTGTCTCCCTATCACTGAGGTTTTTTCGAATTCCGGTAAGCATCTTGATTCCGCATGTTCACAATCCCTACAGTGAATGCCTAGATGGCGCGACTTTCGACCGGTTACACTGTATTTGTGTTCTCTCAATCTCTCGCTTAGGCAACGACCCGTCTGACCAATGTACTTTTTGCCGCAAGACAGAGGAATGGAATAAATAACCGACTTTGAACACTGTAGGGCTGCTGGTGGCGAGTGGTGCAAATGTTCCTTACTTTTTTAGGTTGATTTACGCGATTGCAGAGACGTGCTAAACGCTTTGGGGCACTGAAAACTACTTCTACACCAACTTTTTTTCCAATTTTTCTCAGGTTGTGGGAAATTTGGTGCTTGTATGGCAGAACAACCAAATTCTTTCTGCGCATCTGTTGTCTTTCAGCTAAAGGTCTTTTTGACTTGTTCAGCATAACCTCAGCAACAGAGGCCAACAGCTTGGGAGGGTAGCCTGCTTGTTCCAATCTGGCTGTCTGCCTTAAGAAACTTTTTCAGTGCAGTGAATGCAAGATTTTGTGAGAGCATTTTTGAAAACAGCTTGAACAATATTCCTTTTTTCAAGCTTAGAGTGGGCTGAGTCAAACGGAAGGATGGGCTTATTGCCCCTGATTTTGTAAGACCAACATATATGATCTACCTTAAATTCGAGACTGAGCTCAAGGAATTGTAACACGTCTTTTTCGGGCCGCTCATGGGTTAAAACTAAGGGTGTCAGGCACTGTGAAAACAAATTTAAGGCTGCTTCTACTTCCAGATTTAACATATCATGACTGCATTCAAAGAGCACCAGAAAATCAACAAACCGGAAGACCTTAAGGATCTTGGTTCCTTCCAGCCGTCTATTAATAGCATTGCCAAGTTTAGCTAGATACAGATTGCTTAAAACCAGCTCTATGACAGATCCAATGCAGATACCTTGTTTCCGCAGAAAGACATGGTCATTCCACCCGGCGAAGTTGGTTGAAGGTACGCTGATAAAAGATCAAAGAAACCAACTACAGGAATGCCACATTCATTTTGAAAGGCAACCATGCCAAAATTATCTATACATTCACTGATGCAACTGAGAAGGTCATCATGGGGAATGGAATAATAAACATCTTTGACGACCACCGAGAAACCTAGAACTGTTTTTTTCTGCTGTGTTTTCAAAAATTCTACAACAGCACCCGAATTTTTTACCAAGCACGGGTCTATAAGAGGTAGTTTCTTAAGATGTTTACATCAAAGACGCACAAACCAGGTGTTCCTCTCCGTGTTATCATGTCAGAAACAGGAACTTGGCAAAAGTGTGTAGGAGAGTTTCTGCAACATCTTATGAAACTACCCCTTATAGACCCGTTCTTAGTAAAAATTTCGGGCGCTGTTGTAGAATTTTTGAAAACACAGCAGAAAAAAACAGTTCTAGGTTTCTAGGTGGACGTCAAATATCTTTATTATTCCATTCCCCATGATGACCTTCTCAGATGTATCAGTGAATGTATAGATAATTTTGGCGCGATTGCCTATCAAAATGATTGTGGCATTCCTGTAGTTGGTTTCTTGGATCTTTTATCAGCGTACCTTCAATCAACTTTCGCCGCGTGGAAGGGCCATGTGTTTCTGCAGAAACAAGGTATCTGCATTGGATCTGTCATAGTGCCGGTTTTAAGCAACCTGTATCTAGCTAAACTTGACAATGATAATAATAGACGGCTGGAAGGAACGAAGATCCTTAAGGTCTTCCGGTTTGTTGATCAATTTCTGGTGCTCTTTGAATGCAGTCATGATATGTTTAATCTGGAAGTAGAAGCAGCCTTAAATTTGTTTTCACAGTGCCTGACACGCTTAGTTTTAACCCATGAGCGGTCCGAAAAAGACGTGTTACAATTCTTTGAACTCAGTCTCGAATTTAAGGTAGATCATATATTTTGGTCTTACAAACCCAGGGGCAATAAGCTCATCCTTCCGTTTGACTCAGCCCACTCTAAGCTTGTAAAAAGGAATATTGTTCAAGCTGTTTTCAAAAATGCTCTCACAAAATCTTGCATTCACTGCACTGAAAAAAGTTTTTTAAGGCAGACAGCCAGATTGGAACAAGCAGACTACCCTCCCAAGCTGTTGGCCTTTGTTGCTGAGGTTATGCTGAACAAGTCAAAAAGACCTTTAGCTGAAAGACAACAGATGCGCAGAAAGAATTTGGTTGTTCTGCCATATAAGCACCAAATTTCCCACAACCTGAGAAAAATTGGAAAAAAAGTTGGTGTAGAAGTAGCTTTCAGTGCCCCAGAGCGTTTAGCACGTCTCTGCAATCGCGTAAATCAACCTAAAAAAGTAACGAACATTTGCACCACTCGCCACCAGCAGCCCTTTGTTCAGTGTTCTAAGTCGGTTATTTATTACATTCCTCGGTCTTGCGGGAAAAAGTACATTGGTCAGACAGGTTGTTGCTTAAACGAGAGACTGAAAGAACACAAATACAGTGTAACCGGTCAAAAGTCGCGCCATCTAGGCATTGACTGTAGGGATTGTGAACATGCGGAATCAAGATGCTTACCATAATTCGAAAAAACCTCAGTGATAGGGAGACACGTTAATAAGCTAACACGTGACATTATGGAAGCTGCCAGCATTCAAAGGATGAATGATCAGTGTGTAAGCATGCCTTCAATTCTACTGTCAGAAAAAGTAGCCTTTCTCTCAAGATAGTATAGATTTTAACTAAGTTCGAAAACTTTCACCTCTTTTTGGTTGTGTTTTTTAGTCGTTTATCATTGGTGATCCGTTTTGGCCGTATTTTTGTTGGGCTTTTATCCTGTTATCGTCATGTTCGCAGTCCTGTCAATGTTTTTATTTCTAGCATTCAAAGCTTTGTACCTCTTTTCATCGCGGTTAGTGCCATGTTCACATTCTTGTTTGTACAAACATGGTTGTGTTTTTTTATTTTTAAATGTTCATCTCTCTCTTTTTTTTGGTTATCGGCAATGGAGATAACCTTCCTTCAGCAGCAGAAATTATTTATCAGAGCTTATCCCTCATAACTTTTTTGTTGAATTTGGCCAATTCTTTCTTCAAGAAATTTTTTTTTCAGCAGTGGTTTGCTATCTGCCTTGATCACGTGTTCTGATAGGCACCGCTTAAATACGGGTCACCTTATTTCGAAAATAAAAGTTGTCAGTTCAGCGCTCCGTCCTGTCTACCTTCGTTATCTTGTGTTGCGTCCTGTTCCGCGCTGTGTTCCCAAATATAAATATAACTAAACACTGGATGTGTATAGCGTCTTTTTTTCTTTGTAAAGTTCCAATTATTTATCACTGCTTTATTTCTATCTTCAATGCTGCGACAATGTTCATTGGCATTTATTTCGGCGAGGTTGGCAAAGCTCATTTCAGAAAGCATGAGTGCGCATTTTTGGTAGTATATTTTCTTCATAAGTCCGTACGTGCTGTCAGAGGTTATATGACTATCTCTATATTCTACGCGGTATAAGAAGGCAACAGCGAGGTGATTTGCTGTATCGTATACCCCAGCCAAATAACAAGTGGGCGCGAAATTGGTTAGCACGAGGTCGAAGAATGCCGCGCTAGAACCTACAATTCGTGTCGGGGAAGATTCGTAAATCCACATGAAAATAACAGGTCAGTGTATTCACTGTGGTTTGCGCCTAAGGTATCAATAGTATCGCCAACGATGACTGCATTTTTTGTTCATTTCTGTCACGTGCATAAAAGAGATTCCAGATCATTCACAAACTTATGCGATTTGGGAGGGGGGGCTCTATAAACACCAACCATGACACCTGCAAGTTCAGCGAATAGAAATTCCGAACTGCTACTTATGGACGTGTTAAGAAATGGACATTCGCAGTGTATTAGGTTCTTTTTAATGTACAAACCTACCCCACCTCTTCGATTGTTAGAAATGCGGGGACGAGACAGAAGTACATGACTGGGAATGGTATAGCTTTCACTGGGCATCAGCCACGTTTCTGTAACAGCTATAACGTCGTAAAAAAAGCTGTGCTGGGCTAGAAACGTACAAAGGCCGTCAAAATTTCTAGCCATGCTCCTTACATTGCAATGGTGTATGGTGTGTGGTTCTTTTAACGTGTGTTGATTGTATGGTCGGCAGTTTGAACAAATAGACTATAAGGCAGAGGTCAACCTCTGTAGTAATTCGGATCAACTCCGAGTTGTCTGCTTTTCGCGCCAAGATCCGGCAACGAGATACCCATGCATATTTCCAGTTGTGAAGTCCTACATAGCAATACTTTATAATCTTTGCAAAGATCTTCGTTTATGAACACGGATGCTGATCCAATGCCAATGTCCGATGTGAATCAACGAGTTTTTTTGTCAATTCGAGCAGCTTATCACGGGCATCAATTGACCTGAACTTGACGATAACATGAGACTTGTTCCTTTCGATGGAGGCGAAAAGCAAGGCAACCGTGTGCTGTGCGACGTCAGTGCGCGTTAAAGAACCCCAGGTGGTCGAAATTTCCGGAGTCCTCCACTACGGCGTCTCTCATGCCTGAGTCGCTTTGGGACGTTAAACCACACAAACCAAACCACAAACCAAACCATTCCTTTCTTTGGTTGGCACCCGATGCACGATGTCAACATCGCTCACCGTCATCTCCACTCCAATCTTCGTGGCAAGAGTAGAGACAATGCTAGCCAGTCACTCGCTGTCAATGGAATGTATGCCTTTCAACTCAAGGGTATTTCTGCAACTGTACTGCTGAAGTTCAGTTAGCTCTGCATTAGTATGCTGCACCTGTTTAGAAAGTTCAATGTATTCATGCTTTAAGGTATTTTGCTTTCCCGAAGCTCATGTATCTCCTTACGAGCTTCGACCACTTCTTTCGTAAATTCTTCAAACCTTTCATTCATAAATTCGGCTACTCGGCGCACGGTTCCAAGCTCATGGTTGAGATTATTTCCCAAGGCTTCCAACTTGCTATTGAGCTTCAAAATAAAACTTCCAACATCGTTCACAGTAGTTGGAGCCTTATCAAACAGATTTCTACTCTACTTTCGTTTTAGACGGGTTACGCCACCCATCATTATCACCCATTGCTTTAGGACGACTCAGGAGCAAAGTTTGCGTTAAGAAAATACAGTTAAAAAGGGTAACAGATCTGCAATACGAGAAGTACGATGAGCGTCGAGCCTATGCGTTCGTGCCTAAATCGTCCTCAGCAATAGTTCGTCCAGGGTCAGAAGCTCAGCTTTTATACACCCCGCCGCATCAGTGCATCACAGTTGGAGAGCAGGAACATATGTGCACATGGACTGACGCAGTAACCACTCGGTCCGATGTGGCGAAGGCAGTAGAATACAGCAAGTTGCGTCGGTAATTGTTGGAACGTGTTGGTGAACCGGGAAGCCGCAACGGTGATCCAGACAGCCGGAACCAGCTGGAGTACTAGAAATATGATGACCGTCGGGCCGATTCTTTCGTGCCTGAATC
>JAJIZL010057410.1:0-20026 GCA_023969395.1 Amblyomma maculatum
TAACGTTTTCTGAAGATTTTCTATAAACAATTGCGCTTGCATGAAGGACTATATTAGATGCACATTCTAGGCTCAAGGATCATATATGTGCGAGAAACGGAGCGCTGTCGCTGGTGTTTTCGTTCACGCTATAATTTCATCTTAACTTCTTGTTAAGTTATAACACGTAACTAGAACTGGAACCTCTCTGATGTATGCACTATTAAAGCACGCAAGATGGAAACCCGAGCCCTGCAAATCGCATCGCGCTTTAGGCAAACTGCTGATATGCATTCTTTGGTGCTTAGGAAGCCAAATAGCCACTCGAATATGCCGCCCTTTTTCTTGAATTGCGTTTTGCAGCCTCAGAACATTTTTAACAGCCAGCTGCTGCTGGAGAGGAAGGCCACTAACCCTTCTTTCAAACTCTGTCCTTGAAAGGTGTTCATTTTTCATTTCATAGAGCTTTTACCAACTTTGTCACCAATTGTACGTCTTTCATACGACAACCTGCTCGAGACTTGGAAGTCTTTTTCTTCTTTACACCCGCCAGACTTCATCCTTTTCTCCTTGGCAGAGTGTTCTGAGTTAACTTTCGCAAGTATTTGCAGGCTATGCATGCGTGCTGCATCAGAAAGAATGGTACAGTTCGTCGCAAAGTAACGCCCATTGGAGGAGGGAAAGGTCTTTGTTATGCATGGACTTCAATCCGCAGCCAGGACACAAAATGAGTTCGCAATGTCCTGAAGAAGATTAATTATCTCTTCTGTTTACTTGACAGCTGCTATCTCCTTCACTTTCTTTGCTCGAATGTACACTGCAGTATTCTTGGCAGCTTCATCTGTATAACTCCGGTGGAGCAGAACTCGCCGGCTTACGTAGATTGCTTCCGGAGATCCGTACTCGCTTGAGTGGTATGTGCGAATGTTACTTGCTCATCATCAGAAAGATCGACATTTGTTCACGCGGTGGACATTTGCTCACACGTACGATCCACCGTCACTGTATTCTTCAATCGGCTCACTGGTGCTTTGGGATCAATGCGCTTATTTTTTTTTCTGCAGGTCTCCCTGCTGACTGTTTTTGCTGGCACAATGAGTTGCGCTCATTTCTCTTTAGAGGCAGTGGTTTCGGCGGGTGTTCTGGAACGTCAGGAAGCATTGTCTGGACGGCATCCTTCGTGAGGTACCATCCCGAGGAACCTCAATTAACCTTTCCCTGAATCACAGTCTTCTCAATAAAACAGCTAGGGTTCGAAGTGTCGTTCACAAACGACACTATCTTCGTCGAGCACTTTGTCGCCGCGCTTGATGGTGCGCTCCCACCTTGCCTCTTCTCTGCGTCTTTCGGTGTCCTAAGACAGAGCATTTCACCTTGAATGAGCGCTACCCGCTCTAGCACCCGCGATCCCGAGTTGAGTGGCAAGTCCTTTATTGAATAGGACGGCTTATGGCCATGGATGGAGGTAACGTGGAGTAGGCAGAATCTTTAGTGTTTCAATCAAATTGCATACTTGGCAAATATTATTTGTGTGTTAGCTTCAGTTCCTAGAAGGCGGTAGGGTTCGAAACACGTGCTGTCACACTTGTCCCGTTGTGTGAACATGACGCGATCCCACATCCATAAAAAAGGAGCACCAATACGTACACATGCTTGCTAACTTCCGCGGATTCCGACTCGCGATCGCGAAGAAGTGCACGTGGTGCACAAGCGTTGCCACGGCACTAGCGCTTCAGCAGGGCGCAGACGCGCAGTACGGCACAACTTAGGGTGCGTTCCAATTCTTAGACGCCTAGCAAGACTGCTTCGTAGACGTCTACATAGACGTCTACAGGTTCGCGTATTGGAACGCGTCTACCTGTCTACGCCTGGCGTCACCTCGCGGCATAAAGGTTGAACTAAAACGTTTGAATAACTATCATAACGCTGTTTTCTTTAAAGATTTACGACAATACAGGTGAAAATCCCGTTTTTAACGGTTTGCCGATTTTTTGCAGCAACAATATTATATTTGTAATCGCCATAACGTAGATATACTATTAATAGGTTAACTTTTAGCAGACAGACTTCTCACGCAATGAGCCCGCTCACGAATTGACGGAAGAGAACGTTAGTCCGTTTTTCCTTTTTTATTACTGATGCTGAAGTGTACATGCTTCTCAGATGTCTCATTCACACAGCTGTAAGAATGAAAGCATGCAAAATATTGTAAACTTGAGGGGATTATGGACGAAAGGTGATAACCGGCTACAGCAAACGAAAACTTTGTGCCGTTACACCTGTTGTCCGTAGTCACTAGACGAGGAAACCAAAGACAACTCGTTTTAATAATGTACAGGCACAAAAAAATCTATGCGCAACAAGTCGGCATCGTCAGGCAAGTTCGTTCTTCCCAGATTAACTGAAAATCCGCGGAACAGTTTGACACGGCTACTACAGCAAGGTAGAAACACACACGTGCGCCGTACAGCAGCCGTCCTGACTCCCGGCGAGGTGCCCAGAAAGCGACGAGTTCGTCGATAACATCAATATTGAAGAATCTCGTCGTCAAGTTAAAAAAGAAGAATACCAACAGCATCCAACGCACACTTCCCTCTCAGTGCGCGGTACAAGAATCTGCACTGCTATGCATCTTACGACCATAAAGACGGCTAAATTAGCCTCTAGCTAGCGCATACATTGACGTAACAACTCACGTTTGAAAGATCGTTCATATGCATACTCCGGCGTTCGCAAATAGCACGACCACCGTACAGCTACTGCAACCACCGCACGCACGACTCGCTCAGCGCGAAACGCGCTCTGCCCGCCATGTTTAGACAGCAAAGTAGTCTGCATCGACGTTGACTTCGGCGAAGCCGTCTGCGCGAGACTGCTTCGCGAGAATTGGAACGCGTCCCAAGATGGCGGCTGCTCGCGTAGCCGTCTAAGTAGACGTCTACGAGGGGGTATTGGAACGCACCCTTACACCACGCTCCGCTCCGACGGCGAGCAGCGCCCCCTGCGCTTTCATTCGAGAAGCGGCCAATCGGTTCCATAGGGAACTCCGCCCGGACGGCAGACTAGCAAATACTTCTAGGGACTCTACCATCACAGTCAGCACTTTGTCAGCCTCAATTAATGACGTCACCTGTCTTTGATTGTCCGCAATATTTCGAGGCTGGCTGGCGTTCGCTTTCTGAGACGGACGCACTTTGTTTCGCTCCGCAAAAGTTCAATCTGTGAATGCGGTATTTGACTTCTCACCTCCTATCCTGTGTTACCAACGGATACCTGCACCTCGAAACACCACGGGGACACCGGACTTTCGACGGTAGGCCCGATTTTCTGGATTTTATGAGTCTTTAAAAATTTCTGACCGAGGCCTAGGCCTAGCTCGACTCCGAAGCCTCGCTGGGCGCTAGGCGTTACCCTAAGAGGCTGGGAGCGGCCCCAGAGCGTCGCGACTTGAAAAGAGCAAGATGATGGCAACCGTGGAGGGAAGAGACGCTTCGGCCAGCGATATTTTGAACGGACAATGGTTCGTCAGAAAGAGAAACCGAAACGTGGCCGTCAACAACGCCCAAGCCGACCACGTTGGAACGCTGAACCCACCCAAGCCCCCTCAAGAGAGGAAGCTGGCCGAAAAATCGATTGAGCGACAGCAGGAGCGAATTCCCAGCACCGCTAACAAGATCATCATTCGCCCCAGAGGCGGAATTAATAGTATTATCAACATTGTAGGAAGATTGAACTTGTCTCGAGTTATCATCCAAGCCGCCGGCCTGGATCTGACGACTACGAAGGGTGACATCATCTCCCCAAAATCTACTCAGCAATCAATACTGGTCGCTACCACGGATACCGAGAGAACTTACAAGTACGCAGCCATCCAAGCTCTGAATATTGGACCCAACATAATTGAAGCCAAGTCATACATCGCCATGCCCGAAGACGGAGGCAAAGGCGTCATTCACGACGTACCACTCGAATATTCAGCGGAGGAACTTAAAGAAATGATAGAATGGAGTGGGACTAATCCGCAAATCTCCGGTATTAGAAGACTGGGAGCGGGATCCAAAACCATTCTGATACTTTTCGAAGACTGGTTTGTTCCGAAATGGCTCAATTTTCAGGGAATCAACATGAGGTGCTACTTGTATAAGAAGAAGTACGAAGTCTGCACAACATGCGACAGGCTGGGACACAGAGCCGATGTATGCCCAGATCCGACCAACGTGAAGTGTTGCGGCTGTGGCTTGGAACATCCAGGCGCTGGACACACATGTGAACCTAAGTGTCAACTCTGCGGTAAAGACCATGTCCTAGGAGACAACAAATGCCGCGAAATATACAGGATGCCCTACCTCTCAAAGAAGAAAATGTGGGAGAAAAGGTTAGAAAAACAACAACTGCAATCAACTTCAGGAAGCCAGGGACCCATCCTCTACTCTTCGGAACAAGAGCACCGGGAACGAGAACCCCTAGGAAGGAACCGGGCAAACACGGACCCACGGTCGGAGACGGGGCCCGATCGAGATCAAGGTCAAGCTCAAGAACCAGAGAGACCTCGAAATCCCGGGACACGAGCCAGGGACGAGGACCTGGCCTGCCTCCCAGAGATCCCAAGAATCCATGGGGCCAACTCAAGTCAGCAGACAACAAGGCGGTAAGCTTCGTTAGCAAAACCTCCCAGGCTGAAAATAGAGAGATGGAAAAACTCAGAGGGGAAAACGCAGAACTTAGAGAGATGATCAAACAAATGAGTCGCGAAATTGAAGAACTTAAATCTAAATTCACCGAAAAGCCCACGGCTAACAGCCCGCCTGCAAATCGATCACATGAAGTACCAAAAACCACAAATTCAATTACTACTAATTCTACTTCGGAGGAATCAAACTGTATGAACTTGGAATTCACCCGGCCGCCCCCCCAGAAGCGAAAAGGGGGAGAGACAGATCCATTTATAACCCTTAATAGAAAATTTGAACAACGTAATGACAAATTTGATAAGCAACTCGAGAATATTAACACGCTAATCCAGCAACTTCTAGGGGCTCAGGGACAGATGCAAGTGCAGATTCAAAATCTCACTAAACAAATGCAGGAAGCATCACTGGCCTTCTCTGAATCCAGTAACAGAATCGCAAAACTAGAAGAAACAATGGGTAACAATCATGGACAAAAGCCATAATCAGAAAGACAACTCCACGATCTGGCAGTGGAACTGCCGAGGGTACCAGAGAAAGCGAGCGCTATTGCAACAATACATAGAACAAACTGCCGACAAACCCATAGCTATCATGATACAGGAGACTGGGAAAAACCCAACCAAACTGTTTGGATATCAAAGCCACAGCAGCGATAGGGGCGAAAAATCCAAAGTCACGACTTTTATCCAGAGAAACATAGCCGCTACTAATCACGAGATCACATCTCGGGATATAGAAGCAGTTTTAACTGAAATCATCACTGGAAAAAAAGACCGAAAGAGTATCTTTCTCTTGAACATATACAGCACTCCGAAGCAAAAGAAAGTTAGGTTTCAAGCCCTATTCCGAAAAGCCCTAAAGATCGCAGGAAATAACCCGCTTATCATAGCCGGTGACTTTAATGCAGCCCATCAGGAATGGGGGTACGATCGGCAGGATCCTAAGGGCAGGCAATTATGGGAAGACATGCAAACACTAGGACTTACCCTGCACACAGATCTAAATGCACCCACACGCACGGGTAATAGCGTCAGCAGGGACACCACCCCCGACCTGACCTTAAGCAAGAATGTAAGTACAGCGGACTGGAAAAATACCGAGCAAAACCTAGGTAGTGACCACTTCATTATTGCACTCACATTAGGAAAAGGAATCAAAATTAGAAAACCCAAACAACCCAAAATCACGGAATGGGAAAGATTTAGGCAAATACGAGAGACCGAGAGAATTGAGAAAATCGACGATATCGATAAGTGGTCACAAACGCTAAAGAAACACGTGGAGGAAGCAACAGTCACTCTAGAAGACGAAGATGCACCGCCGAGTATCGATAGCAAACTCCTAAACATGTGGAACAAGAAACAGGACCTAGAGAAAAGCCTAAAAACACAAAGATGGAACCGTAATATTAGGAGAGCACTAGCGCGACAAAATAAAGAGATGGAGACATACGCCCTCAAACTAAATGAACAAAACTGGTGCAGCAGATGTGATGAAATGGAACAAGGCATGAGCCTCTCGAAAACATGGAACATTCTACGACACATGCTCGATCCGGAAAAATCTAAAGCACAAGCCAACGTAAATCAAACTAAAATTAAGCATGCCTTCGAAGGCTCGGACGAACAATTGATGAGCAAATTAATCGAAATCTACATCGGACAAACGAAAACCAAAACGTTACCAGCATATGAGGGGAAACCTAACCTAGACTTAGACGCCCCCACCACTAGGGCTGAAGTCCGAGCTGAGATTATTGGATTAAAGACAAGATCAGCCCCAGGACCTGACGGTATCACGAACACTATTATCAGAAATCTAGACGACGAGTCAATCACAGCCCTGACAGAATACATGAATAAGGTATGGGAGACTGGACAACTACCGCAGGCATGGAAAAATGCCAGTATAGTCCTCATACCCAAACCGGGGAAGCCGCCAAAACTAGAAAACCTAAGACCCATATCACTGACCTCGTGCGTGGGAAAGCTAATGGAACGCGTTATTCAGACGAGACTTACCAAATACATGGAGCAAGAGAACCTCTGGCCACACGAAATGGTGGGCTTCAGGCCGGGGCTAAGCACACAGGACGTGATGCTCAGACTTAGATATGATATCATAACACATGAATCTTCAGATACAAAGACTATTCTCGGACTTGACCTAACCAAAGCCTTCGACAATGTCAAGCATAAGGCAGTGCTCGAAGGTCTCCAAGAAGTTGGGGTTGGAATCAGAACCTATAACTATATCAAAGATTTTCTCACTAACAGAGAAGTCACCATGAGCTTTCAAAGCGCCAAATCACCCACAATCACCTTGGGTAGCAAGGGAACGCCACAAGGCTCTGTCTTGTCTCCCTTTCTATTTAACATTGCTATGAGGGGGCTACCAGCACAACTAAAGCAAATACCGGACTTAAAATTTAGCATGTACGCAGATGACATAAATATCTGAATAAATAAAGGTAGCCACGCAGAAATAGAGAACAAACTCCAGGCTGCCGCAAATAAGGTGGTTGAGTACGCTGCGGAACACGGTCTATCCTGCTCGCCGCAAAAGGCACAACTATTCATCTACAACCCCAAATATAAGAAAAATAAAGCAGACATAAAGATAAATGTTGAAAACTACCCGGTTCCACAAGTAGAAGAAATTAGAACCTTAGGAATGATCCTCCAAGCAAGAGGGCAGAACACAAACACCATCAAAAAATTGGACAACTACGCAGCCCAAGTTACGGGTATATTCAGAAGAGTAGCGCTTAGAGAACACGGTCTCAAGGAACGTAGTCTACTCAAAATGACGCAGGCCTACATCATCAGTCGCATATGTTATGCCACACCTTTTCTCAATCTCTAAAAGACAGAACGTGAAAAAATCGACGTCATAATTCGAAAATGCGTCAAACGCGCACTAGGCCTCCCTGTCTCCACATCAACAGAGAAGCTGGAGAAAATGGGGATTCATAATACATGGCAAGAGCTCACTGAAGCTGTCAGAATCTCTCAACTGGAAAGACTAAGTCAGACGGAGACAGGCAGAGCCATCCTAGACTGGGTCGGACTCCAATCAGACAGAGGCCCACAGACGAAAACATCTATCCCAAACATAAGGGAACACATACTGGTACCACCTTTACCTCGAAACATGCACCCAGACTACAACAAAGAACGCAGAGAACACAGAGCCAAAGCCATCGCTAAAAGAATGAAACGCAAAGCAGTCGATGAAGTTGCTTATGTAGACGCATCATGCGGACGACACGGAGCAGCTGTCTCGGCAGTAGTAAATGGAGAAGGTGCACCTAAAATTGCGGCCTCAACACGCACCCGTGACATTAGTACAGCTGAAGAGGTCGCAATAGCGCTCGCATGCACTGGTACACAGGCCAAAACTATAATCAGCGACAGCAAAATGACTGTCTGGAATTTTGCAAAAGGACGGATCTCAGAGGAGGCCAAAAAGATTCTTTTCACAAATCCCATTACTAGAACCATATCCATCATATGGATACCAGCACACGAGTCTGTCCCTGGCAACGAAGCTGCGCATCTGCTGGCCCGAGATCTCTACCACCCGGCAGCGGTAGAACAGCCCGAATGCAAGGGAATTAAAGATTGCGCTATCACATACAATGAGATCACAGAATCTTACAAATTAGATCGAAAGTATACCCTCCCCCAGATCGGTCTCTCACTAACAATGAAGCACGCATCTGGAGGCGATTACAAGCCGATAACTACATCTGCCCTGTCTGGGTTTTCTTAACACAGACCGGGGAGGAAGAAGATTCTAAATGTAAAAATTGCGGACAAAAATGCACGCTAGATCATATAATATGGCAATGCGCCGATTCCCCAGGCGCCGGCATTAACATTGATAGTAGAGAAGCCTGGGAGGTTTGGCTGCGGAGCGGAGATCCCACCGTTCAGCGGCACGCGACCCGCCTGGCGGCTGAGGCCGTGAAGAGTGCTTGTAACCTCACCTGACCTCAGCCTGCGGGGCCCTCCTGACCCGCTCCCCGGCCTGCGTGCCGGGGGCGGGAGATGAGGGGCTCCTTTTCGGTGGAAATAAAGTTTTCACTCACTCGAGGTTATTGTCCGCGACATATTCGCATCAGCCCATCACTGCTGATCACTATAGACCAATCACAGTCTGCGTTTTGTCAGTCGCCACCACTGGAGCACCCTGTCCTTGGTTGTCCGCCCCCTTGCGAGAGCATTGTTTTGACTTCTGTCGCAGCCAAGAGCAAGTGCATCCGTGAGAGTGATGCCCTCTGGATGGGTCGGTTGGAGCCGCGCACAATGCAAAATAAGGTGCTCAGTGATCTCGTCTTCATCGCCACACGCCCGGCAAAGGCCAGCTTGCACCTCCGGGCTTGTGTCGAAGCGTCGACGGTGCACCAGGGTGCGTAGTGCACCCGCACGCGCCTCGAAGAGGAGCTGCCGCCACTGTTATCGTACAGCCGTGATGGACGTCTTATGTGACCGATACAGCTGTAACGTGGACCTTCCCTGCATAGCCTTCTGCCACTGGGCAGTTTCCTCGTCTTTGACCTGTGACCTCACTGCCTTGGCCCACTTGATCTCACTGTCCTCCTGGATTGGGGGGGCGAAAAAACCAAATTTGCGTCTAAGAGTTTGGACGCGTGAGCACCACTGTGTCCTGTTATTTGTGAGGTGTATATACCGAAACACCCGGCGAGCCCACCTTGCGTCGTCCATCATGCGCAAGCGCCCTTCGAACGCCAGTTTGCTGCTGGCTTCTCTCGCCTCAAGGGAAGGCCAGCCTATGTCTCCCTGGATGGCTTCTATAGCCACGCGTCCATGGCATCCCAGGGCAACTCGGCCAACTGCATGTCGCCCACGCTCCAGCCACCCTCGTGTCTTTGTAGACAGACAGACGACAACATTGGCGAAAGTAAGGCCTGGAACGTGTACTGCCTTCCACAGCTCACGTACCATCATCGGAAGGTTACAGCCCCACATGCTGCGCCGTCGGAGCAGACTGCTGGCTCTTCGTGAGGCCTGGCGAACATGCTCTTCATGAGGGGCCATGATGTCGTCAGACGTACTGAAGCGTACTCCCGGATACCTATATTCGCTGGCCCACGGTATCGGTTCTCCATTGGGAAGCGTTATTGTTGTCGTCTCGTGATCACCGGCGAAACACAGTATCGCTGATTTCTTGACGTTAAAGTCGAGGCCGAGTTGTGATAGGTTGTTTGCAGCCACCGTCAGCAGTTGCTGAACGTTGGCTACATTCTCAGCGAGCAACACCAGGTCGTCAGCGAACAGGGGGTCTGGCAGCGTCCATGTGTTCGGTATGCCGTCCATTCCATGCTTGAAGCGGAAACCGACACCACTGTCAAGAAGCGCGCGTTCCACGCCTGAGACGTACATCATGTACAACAATGGGGATAGTGGGCATCCTTGTTTGAGACCCCTTTTCAGCCTCATGGGCTCAGTTCGTGCTCTGTTAAAGCAGGCAAGCACGGAGCTATTGGCTTATAGCCTGCCAAGGAGCGATATCCATACTGTGGGCACGTTTAGTTCCACCATGCGATGTATCATCCCGGTATGCGGTACGCTATCGTATGTTTTGGCCACGTCCAAAAAGCATGCCAGGAGACATCGCGTTTCCTTTCGCGCTACCTCTATTGTTTGGCTGAGGGTGAATAAGTTGTCCTCGAGCCTGCGGTTTCAACGGAACCCGTTCTGGAGTTCTGTTAGAGCTCCGTGTGATTCCGCCCAGGCGCTTAGCCGCTCTTTCACAACCTGTGCAAACAACCTGTAGAGCACGCTCGTAACTTTGAGTGGTCGATAGTCTCTCAGAAGTCCCGAGTCGCCTCCTCGCTTGGGTATACGAGGGTCACGCGCCCACAGCCACTCTTCCAGGATGGGGTCCCCATCTATAATCTTATTTATATGTCTGTCAGACACTCGAGTGCTTGTTTGCCGAAGCACTTCACAAGCCCTGCAGGAATGTCATCCAGCCCTTTAGACATATGGGTCCCCATGCGCGACAAGACCCGGTCAAGAGCCCGTCGAGTCACCTGTGTGTCACCACCCGGTTTGGTTGAGGTCTGGCTGCTGGTGGAGTCATCGAGGCCTTCTCCTCGTGGCGCGTCGTACAGGTGATGCAGGTGGGCGGTGAGGTGCTCGGCGATATAAAGTACCGGTAGACCTGTATCCTCGTGTCGAATATTTCCGGGGGAGGGGGCTTCCGGTCGAGGGTTGCTACATATGCCCAAAATTTTCGCGGGCCGTTCTGTCCCGACTCGGTAATGGATCGGAGTCGGACATGGTCGTGCCACACGATCTTACTTTGTACCAGTGCCTGCATTGTCCTTTTGCATTGAAGGTATGCCTCCCAGGCCTGTTGGCATTCGGTGGAGCGTTCTCTAACGGCGCGGCGATGTAGATGGTTGGCCTTTCTGAGTGCAGCAAGCGCCATTTGAAGCTCAACGTCCCACCAGCCTTAGAGGCGTACAGCTCCGCGTGAACTGGTGCAAATTTCGTGTTTTTGCATAATGCGCCTTAAGGTGTCCGTGAGGGCGTTGTAGCTGTTGGGCTTTTGGTGCACCTGGCTACTTTCCAGTTCGTCGGCGATAGCCGTATTTAGTTGCTGGCAGGTAACGCTTGAAATGGCTTTCGCTTATACCTAGGGTTTCGCTTCCACGTGGATGACAATATAGTGATCCGTATGCGGTTGTGGTCACCACCTAGGCTGTAATAGCTCATCTCATCCACGTGTATCGTCCGGAAATGCTGAGCCAGTCGCTGTGAAGCAAGCGCGTAGTCTATACATGTGCGGCTATTTCTTGCACACCACGTGAACTCGCCATCACAGTCAGAGCGGAGATTCAGTATCTGCAATGATAGCATCTGTTCAAGGTGTACAACAAGATCTCCATTGAAATCCTGGAAGCCATTCAGTTGCTGGATGTGCCCGTTAAAGTCACCAACAATTAACACCTCGAGATCCGGCGCCCATCTGCATACGTCTGCGATCATGCAATCTAGGTTACGGATGTTGCCCTCGTGCTTTCCGCATCGTGACTGTTAGGTAAACAACTCCGATAAGAACTGGGATGTCCAGAAGGCTGCCAGATATCCGCATGTGTTCGGTGCAAGGGCGCTCCAGTTTAGTCCAGGTGCAGCTCAGCAATTCCTTCAAGTGCGTCGCTCATAGTGTCGGCCATTTTTTGGCCAGCGCTTCTTGTATTGCCACTTCGATGAGCTGGACCAAGCTTTGTTGCTTCCCAGACCGGTGCCGCTGTTGGTACTGGTCGTGTTTCGTCTTTGCTGGGTTGCTGGCGGAGATTGCTTTGGATGTTTCCTGCATGCTCCGAGCCTGCTGAATTGTCCACTGTTGGCGCTCGTCTAGAGGAGTGTGCTGTTTGGGTACTACAGTCTTTCTCCTGCTTTCTGCGCCTTGGCATAAAAATGGTCTCGCTATTCTGCCCGTGGCTTGGGCGACTGCCTGTTTGCTCTCCGCACTGTAGTGAATCCCACTTTTACGGAGTCGTGGCGCTGAGTCTACATGTGTGAGATCGAGGAAACGGCTACCCGATTTGCGACACCACTTCTTTAGCTTGGCATTAGCAAGTATAGCCGACGCCCTGATCTCCCCACCTTGGTTCACCAGTTCCGGGATCGAGCAGACAATGAGATCTCCCGCACGGCCCGTCTATTTTGACTGCAGGGTCTGTGTAATGGCTTCTGGCTGCCCGTTTAGAACATTCTGGACACCCGCGTGAAGAATGTATTTGCGGCGCAAATTACGTACAGTGGTGTCATATTGCTCAGCATAGCTGACTGCTTCCTTAATTGTTGCTTGTCTCCCATGGACGCATTCCACAGCTTGTAGCATGTCAATCTCCGCCATTGCGGCCGCCGCGACAAATCCCACATTGCTGTCACCCACTATTACTATCTCTGGGCAAGAGGGCACTGTTTTGTGTTTCGTTCTCGATGTGCTCCTCGAAGCCGTCTATGGTTCTGGCGCTTAGGTCTCGTTTTCTTTTGTGTCTTCTGGTCCTCATTCCGCGACACGTCCAGGCGATGCGCAGGTCTGGCAGCGCCCCCTGTCGTTCATTAGAATTTCGGATAGTGACTGTGAATGGGTATGGTGTGCAGCTACTGTCTCCTCATTAATTAAAACGAACACGTGGAGACTGGAGAGGGGTAACACATGCGTATTTTATGTTTTACGTATATCTGAACGACACGCGAATCGCAAACTCGGCATTGAACTGGCGCATGCACTCGGTTTTCAAAATGACGCAGAATGATGCGCCCCGATCTTACGAATGCGCCCAGCGCAATCCAGGTTCCGCGAGGAAGCTTCAAACGCCCGCCTCAATTGGCACCGCAAATCACTACATGACAATGGTTGACGTGGAGGTCGACGTGCAGGGACCGCATGGCCACGCTGGAAGGTAGCATCCAGGTGTTAGTCGATGTGGTCTTTCACCAGCCGCCCCGAGAACATCTGATCTTTCATGAATCTGTCCATCCACCCGCGTGTGCCAAAGGAGACGGACAGGAGATCGACTGCTCGGTCGACCGGGTGAGTGGCCAGAGAAAAGGCCTCCGTGGAACTGCACATCAACCACTGGAAAAGCCATCTCCCTGCTTACTTTTCTCTAACACCTCGCCTGTCCCACTTGCCGGTACTTGTGCGACAAGTTGAACCATATAGTAGACGGCAACGCGATCGTGCATTGCACCTGGAAGTCGATCGTAGCGGTTCTTCTCTGGATCGGTGAGCACAAACGCGACGACGACATCCAGCAGAGGTGCGAAGGCTTGAGAGGTAGCGTGCCACCATTCGGGCCTCTGCTCGTCATCCGGGATTAGCCACGAGAGCAGCTTCACCTGAGAAAGGGTCCTTTCGAATTCACCGGCCGCAGCATCCTCTATTTTGTTCATCTCGAAAATGGCTTCCACCGCTGCCGTCACCAACCATCCTTCTGACAGGGAGATGGAATGTGGACCCGCGCAGCCTGTGCAGCAGCTTTCGCTCGCAGGGTGCACGCTGACGCTGCGCCAGTGTTGGCAATTCAAAAATAGGTAACCCGCTGCATAAAGCTCCAAACCCTGCTAAAAACCACTCAATTCAGTTTTTGCGCCAAAAAGCAGATTTTACGCGTTTTGTTCTGTTTTTGGTCTGCAAGCAATATAACCAATCATATAAGTGCATTAAAAACGATTTGACCATTTTGAATAGAAACACTAAATGAATAATTTCATTCTAGTAAATATCCCGATTGCCTGCCAGAGAGGATATATAATGCTTATAGGAAAGAAAAGGCGCAGTATCTGTCACACTTGTTTCTGTGGATACCTAAACCGCGCCGTAAGGGAAGGGAGGGAGGTGAGATTGAAAGCTGAGGGAGAGAAAGAAACGCTGTAGTGGAGGGCTACAGAGTAATTTCGACCACCCGGGATCTTTAAAATGCACTGACATCGCACAGCACACGGAGGTCTCTCCGTTTCAACTCCATCGAAACGCCGCCGCCGGCGGCTGGTTCGAACCCGGGTATTCTGGAACAGTAGTAGTGTACAAATGTCTAAAACCGGCAGAACGCCCCATCGCTCTGCTGTGGCCACATAGTCACTCGTATCGCAGTCGAGCATGTTCATCCGTCGCAAGCTTGATAGCAGCACAACAGTAATGTATTGTGCAAGTGCTGCGTGCAAAACGCCAGACCGATCTCTGGTGCTGCGTGGGTGTTTCATTATACGCCCACCCGCAGATCCTGCAGCCTTCAAGGCCCCGCACGTCTCTCTCCGATCTCGTACGGTGCAAGACCACGCCTGCATTCCCTCTGTCGTCCTTGCTTGTCCAAGGTGGTCCGAGCAATCATCGATATATGCTGGCGCGCTCCCGAACTTCGGCCACGAGTTTTCATTTGCTCCTTCGTTGGAAGCGCCGATCGACGTGGCCGCAGTTGAAACGTCCACTGCATGCCCGGATTACCCTGTTCACTTGACCTTTTGAGCAGTCAGTCGTTTTAGTAGCGACGTTGTAATTAACGAGAAAAAAAACATCCATTCCGTGCTACGCTTATAGATTATCTGCTGCAGATATGCAAGCGTGATGTTCGATGTTTATTTATGCCCCGAGCTAGCGGTGTGGCTTTTGGTTCTGAGAGCAGAGCCGCAGCCCCGTGAGAACCCCGACACGTACACAAAACGCAAGGAAGGTTGTAATTGAAGAAACATTTTATGCACTCTTTTCGTTACATCACTTGTCAGCATGCGCGCAGTAGCAGGGATGGCGTATCGTGTGCGACGTGCATACTTGCAGTCACCGCTTTTTCACGGCTCAAGCATTTGTTCCTTAATTTCATTCATTTTCCAGTAGTGTCACGCTTTCCGGCTGAAGTCGGTCTGGCGGATGCAAGAAACGAGTGCATTGGTGTAAGCGTGCGTCGTTTTATGCACGGGACGAGCAAGCACTGTCATACTCGAAGAAAACAAACGCGGACAAGAGCGCATGCGAGAGAGGCCACGACCGCGAGCTCTAGTGTAACAGGGGATGTGTCGCAAAGAAACGCACACCGCGCGTTCGAAGGCGAAGGATAGAAAGGTACAGAGTTTTCAAGGAGCCCCCGTTTCGGCATCACTTGAGGATACTGCGCATTCATAAGCCGGTAATATTTATTCCCTTGCGTTGTATTTTATGCACATCTTTGCTTTTATCCTTGTGCTTATCTGCGTACACACAATTAGCCGTGATTTTTTAGCGACGCTTCTGTTGTGCCAGTCGCATTAACTGCGAGCTAAAAATTACATGTATTTTGCCTATACATGCCAGTTGAAAGAAATTGGCGGTTATCGCCTGCCGAAGCAGCCACGTACCGACACCATAGCATTGCCGGACTCGGTTGCTGCAGCGCTTATCTTTTCTTTCGATTCTTCCACAACTATTTCAACTCCCTTCTTACTGCACAGAACAGTGGTGCAATATAGTTCACCATCAGCAGTGTGTGTTATCCTGGAATAAACTATCGTTCACTGCGCTGAAGGACTACTCGAGTAAAAGCAATATATTTTGGAACACGGGTACATTTGCAATACACTTGACGTATTTGGCTTCCTACGTTATTTCGCTCTTTCCATCGCATTCTCTTTTGATGTCCGGAAAAGAGCCCCCTTCGTCGCAACCACAGATTCGGTCGTAACCAGTCGTAACCAGTGGCGCTCGTCAAGGTTACCCGCTCCTCTCCCTTATAAGCCATTCTTGCGCGTTTCCTTGTTTCGCCACCAGGTTTCCTCGCTCACGAATTGAAGGTCAAAGTCATCCCCCTTCTTTTTATATTCCTACTCTTCGACCAGCGGTACTGCTACACGAAACAAATTTCATCAACCAATTTCCGGTCGTCAACAGCGAGCATTTTTGATTACCTGGAAAATAAATGTCGCCTAATTAACGCAGTGAAGTGTGTACAGGAAGAGCAAAGGAGTTATTTAAAAAAAAAAAGACAGCAGAAATGCTTATGACGAGTTTTATTTCGCGCAAGCACAGTGTATACCATCTTTTTGGGACGTCTTCTTCGTAGCTCTGCAGAAACTACGATCTTAATAAGCACTGAGCCTCCAGTTCTTGGATTCATCGAGTTCAGCATCTGTCACTGTGCTAAAGGATCGAGTCCGTTGAGCAGAAGCAATGTGATTTCTTGGAGTACATTTACTATTTAACCTATTTGGCTTCCTACGTTGTTTTATTCTCCTTAGGAAGGTGTTTTCATCACGTTCTCATTTGATTCTCGGAAAAGGAACCCGTAACTCGTGGTTCTCGTCGTCCAGGTTTTCCCTTACAAGCTATAATCTAGCGCTTTTTCTCTTTTCACCGTCAGGTTTCCCTGCTCACGAATTGAAGGTCTTATTATACATCGCCCACTGTAGTCTTGTATAGTCTGAAACTGGACGGGGTATAGTATCCTGGACTGAGGGACGTACCGATTATGCTACATGACGTTGTCACGAAATCGGCGCATTTTTATTGAGCCGGCGCGGCGCGAGGCCCGTGCGGCGCCGCATCGAAATTTCCACAAGGTTCTAGAAAAAAGCCTCCTTACACGCCCGAGAGAACGCGTAGCTTTGTACGCGTCGCCGTCACCCTCTTTCTCATCACCCGGCGATGACGGTGATTCATCAGTCTGGAATATGCCAGAGCTCTCCAGAATTTTCTACGGGTCCTAGCGAATGACGACGCGCGGCTCGACGGGAGGAAAAGGAGGCGCTCTAACCAGCGATGCTAAGAGTGTGTGCGCGCTGCTTGTGTAGTCAGTCAGTCAGTCAGTGGTTGCGGCGTGTTCGCAAGTGCGACAACTGTATCTTCCAGGGATCACCCGTTGCTGGCAAGCCCACGGACCTGCGAGGGAGCGGCGCTCGTCTTGCATGGCGGCCACATCGTGACTCTCTAGGCGTCAGACTGCAACAGTGCCCGGTGAACAATTTGGTGTTTGCTTATGTGACTCTCTCGTGTTCGATCTGTGTTGTAAAGCCTCTGTGCTATTGAATACCTCTGTAATTGCATGCTTAGCGTTTGTTATTCTGTGAACCTCTCGTCTGTGCATTTCAAGTGTTCTTGTGTATTCATTAGTATCGTCTCTTGCTGTGCATAAATTGTGTTTTGTTTGTTACTTCTGACTCCGATCCTTACTCTGGTTTGAACCGGCGACAGCTGGGCACCAAACGGCCACCCCCTTGTGTCACTACAAAGTAGTTGAATTCCGGCTGAGCTTGCCACGCAGGACGAGGGCATCTCCTTTGCGATCGGAACAGCTACCTCCACTCACGCTAAGGGTGTCTGGGAGTTAAGGGCGCATCGTCAATAATCCCTCTAATTGTTAACGGGTCACAGACGTCTTGACAACTCTGTTCGGCCTCCTCTTTCGCTAGACCAAATATATTTTGATCAAGCGTAGGGAAGTCGCGGCTACATTTTTCATGCTATAGGGATATTGTGTTCCTCTGCCAGGTTTATGAATATATCTAGGTTAAGGACTCCCAATTCGTCTACCTGTTGTAACGCCTGATTTCCTGTCTTTAGCGGGACACTTTGTTTCCAATTGCTTTCTTCCATTGTTGTTCGCACATGAATGTAGATGCATGGATTTTTTCTTGTGGGGACAAATTCAGGCTGCCATCGTGGACGCACTCATCTATAGTGTATTTAGGTCTCTTGCAGATAAAGATTATGTGTCTCAAGGTGTTTATGAACGGACCAAACCGTGACATCGTCACCGTAAATAATGAACAGCACCACTATAATTTCAGCTAATGCCCAATCCAATGATATAATTGCGATGTTAAACAGCAAGGGTACTAAAACTGACCCCTGTGCACGCGGTAAGTTCCGAACCGCTGGATCTCTGAAAATGGTTATTCCTGCTCATTTATGTTTGCTATAAATGGCCGACAAAGCTGTTTTCACTGCTACCGTCGAATCGGCTACTTTGTACAGGCTGCGGGCGTGATGAGATTGCAGAATGCGGGTTTATTATTGTTATCTTTAGCAAGCGTTCTTGAAGATTCATGAACGTCGTCGGAATGTGAAGCGTGATGTGACTATATACAGCCTGCAACGCTTCTTGCGCAATAGAAAAGGCGCACATGGTTTGAGATGAGCTGAAAAATACCGGGGAAATGCTGCCTCTAAATTTGCTCATTTACTAGATAAAAGTTATCCAGCGCAGGTCATCATGAATGCGCCGACGCACGCAAGGCCGTATTTTAACACCTTTCATTCGAGTACTTGTTCTCTGTGTGGCATACAGATGCGTCATGCGGCTAAGTTGGTAGTACGAGTACATTCACTTCCGCAAAAAAAAAAAAAAATCTTCCTTTTTTTTTTTTGTTTTCCCTTGTCGGAAATTTTTTTTTTTTTTTTTTTGTCTGTACAAGTTTTTGTTCAAAAAGGCGTGTAAGATATACGACAATGTGGTCTTTTCAGCTAGATTTCACTGCATTGCGGACTTTTATGTTCGCAGTAGTACCTATAGTTAAAGATGTACTATTTATTTCTTCTAGTTCAAGACAGTTTATATACCGCCGATCGCAGGCATTCGGTGCCTTATGCGAGAGAGAGAGAAATAACTTTTATTCGCACCCGTCAAGAATGACGGGAAAGAAGGCTTTAGCCTACACCCCTCATCATTCCCCTAATCGTCAGTTGGAATCCCTTGGGACTCGGCGGCGGCCAGGGTGAGACCGATGACTTTGCGTTGTTCGTCTGCTTCGTGATTGAGTAAAAAGGTCTCCCAAGATTCTACATTTCTATTAGGATCATTATAAAATGGGCAGGTCCAGACCATGTGGACTAGATCTGCCATGCTGTTGCAGTGATTACAGCTAGGATTAAAGACTTCCGGATGCCATCTACTGTACAATTGAGGGTTTGGAATCACCCCGGTTTGCAATTTCCAACACATGATTTCTTCTTTTCTGCTGAGCAGCTGTTTATCCGCTACTGGATAGGCATTACGATGGAGCTTGTAATGAGAAATTATCTCATTGAACGTTCTAAATTCGTCTCCAGAAGGGTTCCTCGCGTGGAGGCGGCGATCGTCCGGAAAGTGAGCCCTGGGGCGATCGCGCGCGCCTTCTCGTTCCCCTCAAAGCCCTGATGAGCCGGGGACCAGATCATGTGCGATTTGCTCGCCACGTGCGCTTCTTTCAGAATTTTGGCGGGTGCAGCAGAGATTCTGCCCATATCGTAATTTCTAATGGCTGCCTTACAGTCACTAACTATCACTCTTGTACCTTTTTTGTGTTTCTGCTATAGCAATTGCAACTTCGGCCTCAGTTGAACGTGCGTTTTTAACGATGCAGCACGAGGTCTCCACGAACCACTACCGCTGTGTGAGCTGCCTTGCTATCGTATTCTGCAGCGTCCGTGTAGAGCACATCGGATCTACCTCCAAATCTGACTTGTAGGGCCACAGCCCTATCTTCGCGTCTATCTTCCATTCTTAGACGCATACAACTAAATACACTGCTTACTCCTGCCCGATCTTTTCTATATAGAATCATACATTCCCCTGCATGCCCAAATTGCCCAGAACACTATGCAAACTTGGAGCATTGCATCTTTTCACGCCCTGTCGCCCTCCAATCTCCTCACTTTCCACACCCTCCTCCCCCAACGTGGCGGGCTTGGTTAGCCTCTGACCAGCTGCAAGATCAGTTGGCCTTGGTGACCCTGGCCCAGGACATTCTTAACGCTTAATGCAATGCGTTAAATAAAGTTGTTTCCTCCTCCTCCATGTTCTTTGGCACTCCACGGTTGCAGCGTCCTCGCTAGCGACCCGCGGAGGGACGAAGGGACAAGGA
>JAJIZL010057412.1:4674-22303 GCA_023969395.1 Amblyomma maculatum
TTCACTAATCGTGTGTCAGTTTTTCCCGACCTTTATCTTGACTTATTTCTCCTCACCTTCGCCGATTTCGTTGTCTTCCTCTTTCATTGGCTTAATCTGTGTCTCTTTTCTTTTTCTCCCTTTCGTCACTTCTTTACCTTTCATGCACTGCTCCTATCTTTCCTCTACCTTTCCAATTCATTTTCTTCCTCTTTTCTTTCCTTCTTTGTCCTCTTCTTCCTAGCTTTTCTTTGTTCGTGAGTGTCTTATGCCTTCTTCATGTTTTCTTAATTTTCCTTGGTTTCTATGTTTACTCACCGTTTATTTCTCAATTACGTCTCCATGTTTCGCTTTTCCCTGTAAATCGTCTTCGTTTTCTATGCCTGTGCTTTCGTCCTTTCTTCCTACGTGCTTCATTTTTATTTTTCCTATTCCTTCATCTTTTGCTTTCCACAATGTTCGTTCCCCTCATCTTAACTCCTCTTTTCCACATCGCCTTTCTTTAACGGTGTTCTTTTAGGTTTTATGTCAGTGCACTCAGTGGCAAGGGTGGATAGGGAGCCTCAGTTCCCAAGTCGAGCCAACATTTCCACAAGTGAACTTGACTTGGTCTGGGCCCAGACGAAGGCAAGTCCACTTGCGAAACGGCTCGGGTTGCGAACTGAGCCCCCCCCCCCCCCCTTCCTTTACCCTTGTTCAGTGCTCTTTCATACTTTGTAGCCAGCTTCGTTCTCAGAATCTACCCTTTAGCACGTAAGCCTCACAAATAAGCCCCTTAGAATCCACACCCTGCGGTTCTCTCGGAAGCCTGCAAAGCCTCTAAATTCTGAAAGTAGCGACACTCTCATTCCTCAACTTGCTTGACTCATTTTTCCTCAAATTTCACTTTCCCATTTGCAGGTGCGTTAAACATGGTACACATCGTTCGCCATGTCACCCGCGACAAGGTGGTATAGACTTGATATTTTTAAAATTACTGTATGGGATGTTTATGCTCACTGTTGTTGGTTGTTAATAGCGGGATAATGAGTTCACCCCGCTTGTTTGCTGCTGACTGTCCCAAACCGCCAGCCCAGTACCGTGGGCATGCACTATAGCGAGCGTACGCCGACCACCGTGAGCCGTGTTCTTGGGAACAAAGGAAAGCGTGCGTACAACAAATACAATTACTGCTGCAATAACAACTTCCGCGAGATGTAAAACTCACTAATGAACCGACTTCGTACGACTCACCAGCGTGGTTACGGGCAAATGTTAGCCCACGCTACGGCATGTCTTAAGCTCCTATACCTCACAGGATGAGCAGGCTTCCCGCTAACCTTCGCCTCGCCGGCGACAGCACAGTCCCGTGAGTATGTGTCCGCTCTCGTCGAGTTTCCGATACCGAAGACCCAAAGACATCTGACTTTCCCCCGTGCGCAGTGACAAGGCGAGGGGTCGCGCTTGTGCTGCCACGCTGCTGCCACCGTCAGTGGATAGTTAATGCTCACGTAACACTAAAAGCTGGTGCCATATCGTGACAGCAAGAGTAACGGCCGCGGGGGACGATAACAATAAAGTGGACGATGGGAGACCTTTCCCCACATACATCCAACCTTAAATTGACTTTCGCGACTGTAAATACTTGCTATGGAGATGTCTTCACGAATTTGCACTTGAGGGAGGATCTTACAAGTGGGGTAGCACGGACATCTTCGCAGACTTCTGTGCGCCGACGGTAGCGTGAAGGTGTCCGCATGGGCTTCAGGGCCTGCAGTTCTTTTTGAAGCGGTGGCACAGTAGAAAACTGCGGTCAGCAGTCCCTAGAGGTGGCGCCACTGTCTATGAGGCAGATGCAGAATGTGCCAGAGAGGGTACCGAACCAAGCCAGGTGCTGATACGGCGCAAAATCAAGGATCACGGGGTGTGCAGCACGAGTTCACAGCACCAGCGACGCCGGCTGAGAACTGCAGGCCAGGGTAGCAGCAGCCAGACATAATTGCTGAGTGGTCTCTCCATGGCTACCACAGTTGGAAGCACCGAACAGAATCCAGGCGCCTCCTTCGCTGCAGGTGGCAGCGGGACGATGTACAGCGGCCAGTAAATCTTGGTGGCTTCGTTTATCCTGCATAACTGCCAGAAAGCTATCCGCATGCCTTTACCGAAGGTCACTGTAGGTGTGATCGGCTCCGACATGGGCCTCGTGGCTTCATACAAAACTCGCTAGCGAAACGTGTCGCGCTCTCATACAAACTCAAAGTTAAAGTGAATAAAGGCCCTTGTTGAACGAGACTGCTAAGCTCCGTGCGAAGCTAGGAAAAAAAAACAAGCGCGCACCTATGTTCTCCCGCTCTCAAGCCCCACTATCCTGGCTGTCGTTTCCTCTTATGTGATGAAGGCAGCTACGAAAGACCAAAGCCTAGCAACCTCTATTATAAGGACCGATTTAAAGAAAACAATGACCCGAAAAGGGTTATGTGTACACAGCAGAGAGGAGACACCGTCGCGGTGGGATGGTCGCACTTCGCTCACCGCAAGATTTACAGTCAGCGACCACTGTCACGGACGGTGTCGGAACGCCTGGTGCCGGGCTGCAATACCATCAAGCTCATTGTGGAACACAATATCCCGGCCAGAGATGTTTGCAGCTTTAGAGGCGTTTGCACGTTCACAGCTATTTGCAATGTGCATCTTCATACAAGAAGTTCAGAACGTCTAAGGGATTCATAATTATATGGCACTTGCGCACGATGTCAAATAACATTTACAGATGTCCAATTTCACGGCCAGAATTGTCATATTCTGGATGCAGCAATATATGCGCTATTACTGAATTGGAGACACGGGATTCCACCTTTGTTGTTTATTTCTACAGCCGCAGAGCTAACCGCTCTTCGTATCGTTGCAATTAGGCGTATCTGTCAGCAGAGCCCACAGCGGTGGTCTATCTTCACGGATTCAAAGGCAGCGTGGCAAGCCTAAAAGCGGCTCTTCGCCGTAGGACAACTTCATCATTGTGCCATACATAGAGGACATTCATCATCTACCAATGCTTTCCAGCCCACAGCGGCATAGAGGGCAATATCTGGGCGGACGAGGTCACCCGAACAGCCCATCAAGACAGCGATTGTGTGTTGTTCCCCTTTTCCAGGAACACACGCTCTCCGTGTGGAATTCTGGCCCGTTTCAGAATTCATGGACCCTGACCTGAAGCTCCAGCATCTACCTGGCGGCCTAACTCGACGTGAAGAAACTTTTATGTGCCGCCTGTTGCTGGTGTAGCATTCACAAACCCTTATTCTTTAGTGATAGGTATGGCAAATAGTCCTGCATGTGCAAACTGCGGGTGCGACGAGACTATATAGGCTACATTCTTTGTGAGTACCCCATATACAGTGAGGAACGACAGGCTCTATGCCGTGTTCTGGAGCATCCAGATGGAAGCCCACTGAGTGAAATTAAGAGTCCAGGTCCCTGGCCACGGCAATCGTCTGCGGTGAAGGCCTCCCAGGCACTGCTCCGCTTTTTGAAAAACATAGGACTGATCGAAAGGCTATGATTTTGCTGCTATGTTACGTGATATAAGTGTGACCTGATGTGATGTGACATGCCTGTGATGTGACTGTACTGACTTCACCCCTGCCTGTCTTACCTACTACATTTATATGCCCTTACCCTTTTCCCCCTGTGCAGGGTAATTAACCGGTTTCTTTTATCGGTAACCTCCCTGCCTTTCCTCCTCATCTTCCTCCTCCTCCTCCTCCTGATTGAAGGGCTTTATTAATGAGGAGTCTACTTTTGGAATTTGCCAAACAGAAAAAATCTCTTTAATTCATCGGGCCAAGAGATGGAAGGAAGTAAGATACAAAAAGATTTAGGTATCGTCAATTTCTAGTCGCAAGCATAGGGAGTTACATGAATGCTAGATGACAATCAGATATAATGTTACGCTTGAAGGCATCTAATTCAATTATGATGCAGTAAAAGAAGACAGAGGAGCGTCAAAGAAGTTTGCAAGCACTCTCGGTTCGATTCGGTCTATTTATAGAGAATGTACTGAAAACTAAAACAAGAAGACTACTCATCTCTGAGATGTCAGGAACACGTTCACTCTAAACAGTTAGCATCATTATTTCGGAAAATATCCGCTACCTTTAATTACGACAAAGCTGCGCGTAGGCCAAAGAATTACCAGAAAATATACAGTACTCCAAAAAAACTGTACTTTCAGTTTGGGTAACGTCCTTGCATGTGATTCGGCGCAGACATAATTCGGTTCTTAGGTGGTGAAACCTGCAAAGAGGAGTGCAGAACATTGAACATCGTTTTCCATCCCAGTGGAAACACTGAAACTTGCATCATCATAACATATACTACACGCGAAACAGCACGGGGACTTTGGAGGCTTATGTCGACGTCTCTATGATAACTTACATAAGTGGCCTTACTTGGCTTGCAGACTTCGTTTCTATCGCGTAAAATTGGTCTGACTAATGAATGCGGCAAGAACTTAGCGCATCGCCCAAACACATCATAAACAGCTTATAGACGCAAAAAGCAAATCAGGCAATGGAAATCCACCTCCGTCGACATGCCAAATCTTCGAACTTCGTACGATAACGTCTCCTGTTCGCATTGGCACGGCGACCCGCGTCTTGCGTTCGCTCCTGAGCCTTGTGCGAAGCAGGAGCCTGTCTGAAGGCGGCACTTATCTCTCGAATATATCTCTCACGTATGTGCTTTCAGTCGCAGGTCAACGGCTTCTGGTCTTGGGAGCGTTCCGAGGCAACGGCATCTATTACCACAGCGTAAACAACACAAAAGCAAAATGACAATTACTCCAGCATCATCGATTTATTATTCACGCTCGACCAAATACCGTTTACAACACTCACGAGCAGCTTCCAGTGACCTTCATTCGTCGACGCCTACACTGCAGTTGGAGACGCATTGCTACGCACCGCACACCCAGAAGGCCACCTGGGTTGCCATAGGAAGAGGCGCAAGCCTAGGAAGAGGCGCAAATTCCGCTTTGCGCCACGGTTTAATTCGAATAAGGCCTCGCCTTTATCCGTTGCTCGTGATACTGGATGGTATAACAGTTGCGATGTCGTTGTATACCCTACACTTAAAAAATCGTGTCTTTATAGCCAATTGTCATGTACCATAAAGCGGACAATAAACATTCGTCCATAATTTGTTGTTTTTGCGTACCTTCATTACGTGGCTTCCAAAGCTAAGAACCGCACCCGGTTTAACGATAGGAACATTCACACATTGGACAAACTGCACAGTACTACATGGTTTCCTCGTTAACAGATATCAGCTGCTTAAACTAGAATTGATATTCATGAATTTGGCTATCAGTGCGGTCAAAATTAAGTTACATAAGAACGGTAAAATTTGCGAGTGGTACTGGCGCCATCGTGAGCCTCCAAGATTAAGTATATATGAAGGAGTAGCGTTCTGCCAGAACGGAGTTGTAAAATACAAAAAATGCTGTTTTAGTGTTCTTACGAGAATTTCCTCTATTTATGTGCCTCAATTTAGGCAGTTATTTGTTTTGCGGGTTATCTGCCGCATAATAACCTGGCAGTGACTTCGGTATTTAGTGCTGTTACACAAATACTGCTTTTATCAAGGTGTCCGTATTATGAATTAAGGAAGTTTCTTGGAAATAAATCACCTTTATGTTTTACGTAAACCTCACAATTTTTTAAATTGTATGTTTTGTTGTTTAAATAAGGCAATAATATTTCGCCTTAACGACTGGACATCACAGGTTTAGTCGTTGTTGTTGACGGAATGGCTGCATCGAAAGGCTTTTCCACTTCCGGCAAACAAAAAAGGGCGGACAAGCAGGTAGAATTGCTTGGATTTCTACTAGTTAGCGGTGCATGCTAGTGCGCCGTTCTAGTAGGTAAAAAGCTTAGCGCTTTGCGCCACCAGAAAAGCCGATTCATATAGCTTGAGGAAGAGGGTGTCTATAATTGGGGAAAATGCGGCAAATATGTTGCTTCAGTATTTTTTTAACATACATAAGCTCATAAAGTCCGATCATCTTCATCAGCGTGACTTCCCCCACTGCTGGGTATGGATCTCTCCAACCTCCATATCAACTTTATCAGTTTTCAGCAGCCGCAGCTCCCCTTACAAAAATGTCTATGATCACTTTATGCGATGTCTTTAGACAATATAATCATAGAAACTATCGATCATCAAAAGAATGTCTTCATGATTGGCCTATTGAAAATGTATATGGACACCGTAACGACTGTGTTCCGATAATTGGCCACCATTATTTTAAAGAAGCGTGTTCATGCAAAGTATTATTATTATCTTGTGTATTATGGTAACCATATTTCATGTGTCCAATAATAATGTTTGTTTTACTCACTGTTCACATGTGTGTAATATTTCGTTAAAAGTGAGACTGGTGAAAGAAAGAGATGCAAATTTATACCTTCATTTATTGCGCAAACCCTTGACAATTCCAGCAAGCTTCATACTATTGATGATCTGCGATTAATTTGTAAATGCACTCTTCCGCTGTCTTATGTCTCTCTGGAGGTCACAATCTGATATTGTAACGTAAGGTTACAGAGAAGGCGCTCTGGCACTCTGGCACCGAAGAACACCAACAACCAGTCAGGGCAGCACAAAAGCGGAGCACCGTTTCGCTTCGTCGTCTTGTCCGAATCGCCCGCTCAAATCTTCGTCGTCTATGAATGGCATGTGTCATTGCCCCCCTTCTTGGCAGCATCGCCTCGATGCTGCAAATGCTGCTTGATGCGATGAGCTGACAGATAGCATGCTAGGTTGGTATGAGATACCACAACACAAAACGGGGCGCCATCAGTTTCGAGGTTAGTCAGCGGGGCGATCGTGGTAGGGTTTCATCCGGACGACGTGTACAACATCAGTGAACTTGCGTCGTCTGCGTCTTGAGGGATCTTGGGTCGCGGATTCAACTTCATAAGTAACGTCACTGAGGCGGCGGAGGACACGGTATGGGCCAAAGTACCGGCGCAGCAATTTTTCAGAGAGCCCACGATGACGAACGGGCGTCCAAATCCAGACATAGTCTCCAGGCTCGTAGGCAGCGAAACGCCGTCCCTTATTGTAACGGTCAGCGTCTAGTTGCTGTTGTAGGTATATGCGCTGTCTTGCCAGCTGCCGCGCTTCTTCCGCACGCTGAGTAAACCAAGCAATGTCCAGGTCAAGCTCATGTTCGTCGTTGGTATATACGGGCAGCATTGTATCCAGTGGAGTGGTCACTCGACGGCCGAAGACAAGCTCGAAGAGTGTGAGCCGCGTCGTCTCCTGAAGTGCCGTATTATAGGCGAACGTGGCATATGGGAGGATTTGATGCCTGGTCTTATGCTCTATATCCACGTCTATAGACGGAATGTGAGCCAGAGTTCTGTTTAGCCGTTCCACCAAGCCATTAGTCTGCGGGGCGTATGCCGTGGCCCGTCTATGGCTAGTGTGTGTAAGGTTCAGTACAGTCTTAGTCAGGCGGGCCGTGAAAGCTGCCCCACGGCCGGTAATGATAACAGCCGGAGTGCCATGACGCAACACGATGTCGTGGACAAAAAATTCTGCTACTTCGGTGGCAGTTTCATTTGTGAGCGACGCGGTCTCAGCATTTCGGGTCAAGTAGTCTGTCGCGACAACAATCCAACGCTTTCCTTTAGTTGACTTCGGGAAAGGACCAAGAAGGTCCATCCCCACTTGTTTGAATGGAGTTTGCGGTGGTGCGATCGGCCGAAGAAATCCAGCTGGTTTCACGGGTGGAGTTTTTCGGCGTTGACAGTCACGGCAGGTTTTAACGTAAGATCGTACTGAAGGTAATAATTTCGGCCAATAGTATTTCTCCCGAATTCTTGCAAGCGTACGACTAACACCCGAGTGGCCGGTGGACGGTTCGTCGTGACAAGCGCTCAAGATGTCAGGCCGTAGGTGCGTAGGTACTACGAGTAGAAATATCTTTCTTAATCTTTCAAAATTGCGCTTGCAGAGAACTCCACTTCGTAAAGCGTATGACTGCAAGCCACGACGAAAAACAAGCGGTACTCTAACACCGCGTCCTTCCAGATAATCGATGAGCGGCGCCAGCTCCGGGTCCGTGCGTTGAAGGTCAGCCATACGGGAATGGGTAATGGCCCCAATAAAGGAAAAATCGTCGGCGTTTTCCAGTGCAGTGGAGTCCAATGGCGCGCGTGACAAGCAATCCGCATCTTGGTGTTTATGTCCCGACTTATAGACAACAGTAACGTCATACTCTTGAAGATTGAGGCTCCAACGAGCTAAGCGTCCAGACGGGTCTTTAAGGCTTGCCAGCCAGTACAAGGAATGATGGTCGCTGACAATACGGAAGGGTCGTTCATACAAATATGGTCGAAACTTGCTGATGGCCTAGATTACCGCAAGACACTCCTTCTCCGTTGTCGATAGTTCGCCTCCGATCGTGAGAGTGTTCGGCTTGCGTAGGCGATAACCCGTTCTACTCCGCCTTGCCACTGAATGAGTACCGCGCCGAGGCCAACGTTGCTGGCATCGATATGTACGTCGGTTGCGGTGTCTTCATCGAAATGGGCAAGTATTAGGGGTTTGTGTAGGCCGCTTCTAAGCTCCTAAAAGGCTTGTTCTTGATCGCCTCCCCACAGGAAGGGTATGTCTTCTCTGGTTAGTGCTGTCAGTGGTTCAGCTATCTTAGAAAAATCTTGGACCAGGCGTCGGTAGTATGAACAAAGACCTAGAAATCGTCGAAGTGCCTTTTTGTCGGTGGGGCGTGGGAAATTTGACACTGCGTTAGCCTTCTCGGGATCAGGGAGAACGCCCTGTGCACTGACAACATGGCCGCGGAAGCGTAGTTACTTGAAAGCAAAGTGGCATTTCTCAGGCTTGATCGTTAGTTGCGCGCCTTTCAGTGCTTGAAGCACGATGCGCAACCGGTACAAGTGTTGCTCAAAAGTAGGCTAGAAAATAACATCATCTAAGTACACCAAGCACGACTGCCACTTCAGACCTGATAAAACCGTGTCTATCATACGTTGGAACGTGGCCGGTGCAGAGCAAAGACCAAACGGAAGCACCTTAAACTCGTATAGGCCGTCGGGCGTCACAAATGCAGTCTTCTCTCGGTCTCTCTGATCCACCTCGATTTGCCAGTATCCGCTTTTGAGGTCTAATGAGAAGTACCTGGCGTCGCGTAGTCGGTCGAGGGCATCATCAATCCTGGTCAGCGGATAGACGTCCTGTTTGGTCACGTTATTTAACTTTCGGTAATCGACACAGAATCTCAAGGTGCCATCTTTCTTTTTGACAAGGACCACTGGCGACATCCATGGGCTCGTCGAAGGCTGGATCACGTCGTCCGCAAGCATTTATTTCATCCACTTGCGTTTTAATGGCATCACGTCCTTTAGGAGAAACCCGGTGCGGGCGCTGGGATACCGGTAACGTGGTCTCATCGGTGATGATGCGGTGCTTGGCGACAGGAGTACGACCGACCTTAGAGCCTGTGGCGAAGAAGTCTGCGAAATCGCTCAGAAGAGCCGAGAGAAGATTCCTTTGATCGGGCCTCAAGTCGGGGCTAATTTTAACGGTTTGCAGAGCATGACAAGGTGCCGCCTCTTTTTTAGGGTTCGCTCCGGCGGTGCATAAATGAGGTAAGGCAGTAACATCGTGAAGGACGGCAACAGCCGTGTCCTTGGCGAGATGCCGCATCTCCTTAGCAAAATTTGTCAGGAGGACAGTAGAGCGACTGTTCTGGAGTTGTAAAAGTCCTCGAGCAACGGCTAATTCTTTTTCGAGTAGTATCGGAAGGTGCCCATCCTCGATGCCCTCGTAATCGTGGAACAAATCATGCTTTACAAGAACCAGTACTCTAGAACGTGCCGGAACTCTCACGTCATCGTCGACTATACGCAAAACGTTCAGACTCGGATCTTCATTTTCAATGCGCGCCACGGCTCGTTTCGTCGAAAAGTAAACACGCGGTTCCTACAGGTCAATGACAGCGCCGTTGGTCTGCATGAAGTCTAGACCAAGGATCAAGTCCTTCGAAAACTCAGGAAGCACGATAAATTCTCCGACATACACAAAACCACGGATGCCGGCCCGTGCTGCGCACTTGCCTGCAGGTTCAATCAAGTGACTTCCCGCCGTACGAATTGTCGGGCCGGACCAATGTGTCAAAACTTCCTTCAATTCTCGGGCGAGACCACGGCTCATTACTGAATAATCGGCACCAGTGTCGAGTAACGCGGTGACATCCACTCCATCAATCGTTACACACAAATCGGAGGTAGTATACCGGATGCTGTCGCTACCTGACGCATGCGAAATCTCGTCAGGTCGGCCTGATGATGACGGAGCATCTTCACATTTCCCGACATCAGCGACCCTGCCTCCGAAGGCCGCTGGTATTAGTTTTCCCGGCCAGGGCTGGGAGAGCGGCGTCGGGAAGAGTTGGGACTTGTCCAACGGTAGCTCGTCGGGGACGTAGACCGACGCTCTTGGTAACCGAATGTGACGGAGTGCTGTGTGCTGCAAGGTCGCTTGGAATCTCAGTAGGCCGTTCGGCATTCCGGGGTAGAGGTCCTCCGAGGCGAAACCCCGCATGTTGACGCGGCGGTACGGGCACGCCCGGTAAAGGTGACTGGCTTCACCGTAATGATAGCACAGGGGCCGACGGTCCCGGGGCCGCCATATTTGACTTTTACGGGGTCGCTGGTAGATTGGCGGAGGGAATTAGCGAGGATCCGTACGGCTCCATGCGAGGTCCTCCATGCGAGGACCCTGCGGCTCCATTGCTGGAGCTGCGGCGTTGATACTATGGTCCGGCGGGGGAGCCTTACGTAGGACGGACGCGTAGGTGGGTCTCGCGTCGAACGTCTGCTAAGGAACGCGCTGCTGGGGAACGTGCTGCTGGGGAACGTCAGCAACTTGCTCAGCTACCATACGCACCTCGTCCCGGATGACTTCAGCCAGTGAAGGAAAAGGTGTTGTGTTGCAAGACATCCGGAGCGCTTGCAGCTCCTCCCGCACGACAGAACGGATGAGATTTCGTAATGCGTCTATGTCGCTGCCGACCTGCACAAGGGGTGCGTCGGACCCAATGATGTTCACATCACGGTTATACTGACGGGCTCGGTGTTGCAGCGTTGTCTCCATGGTCGCTGCCTCGCTGAGAAACTCCGCCACAGTGCGCGGTGGACTGCACACCAGTCCCGCGAAAAGTTCTTGTTTAATTCCCCGCATCAGGTGACGCAGCTTCTTATCTTCTGGCATTTGTGGGTCTGCACGCTTGAAAAGAAGTGTCATGTCCTCAAAGAACACACGCACGCTCTCGTTCTGGCACTGATTGCGCGAGTGTAGCGCAGCTTCTGCTCGCTCCCGGCTGTCGGTGCTAGGAAAAGTGGCTTTCAAATCACGACAGAAGGCTGCCCAGGATGGGAAGGAAGCCTCATGGTTTTCAAACCATGTCCGTACAGAGTGTTCAAGAGCGAAGTACACGTTGTGGAGCTTACGCTCATCAGTCCATCCGTTGTAACGAGCAAATCGCTCGTAGGTCTCAAGCCAGTCCTCGGCGTCCTCGAACACGTCGCCATGAAAAGAAAGGGGTGTTCGCGGCTGATGACACAGGATGTGGGTGGGAAGCCTGCTCTCAGATGTCATTGCAGCAGGTTCTACGGCCGTCTGAGGGTGCGTCGTCCTGGTAGCGGCCGGAAGGGGTCCGAATTCAGGGGGCTCTCCACGTAGGCGGTGGCCGAGGCGTTGATGTACGGGGGTAAGCTCCGTATTGACAGGTTGATTATGCAGGACTGGATCGATACCTGGAAATTCCTCCACCAGATTTGTAACATAACGTTACACAGAAGGCGCTCTGTCACTCTGGCACCGAAGAACACCAACAACCAGTCAGGGCAGCACAAAAGCGGAGCACCGTTTCGCTTCGTTGTCTTCTCCGAATCGCCCGTTCAAATCTTCGTCGTCTATGAATGGCATGTGTCAATATCACTACCTATCGTATGTAGACGTAATCTTGGAACACTTTCAGCACCTTGCTACTTAAATTTCTGTTCCCTACCGAAATTGTTGCACTTTGGTTCCGTGCATAGTAAAAGTTTGACCCGCTTCTCTCCGCTGACGGTCTAGATAATTTATCTTCCTGTGCATTTTGCTCCCTTATTCAGTGTACAAGAATATTTTACCAGCGTATCGCATTTTACTGATGTTTATCATCTATTAGCTTTTTTTCCTTACTGTTTCCAATTCTGGTCTCTTGATAAGTCTTGGAACTGAGCAGTTATCGTGTCTGCACACAGGTGGGCAAAAAACATTAAGTCTATTGTATATTTTTGTCATTTTTCGGGTACATACTAACAATTTCAGTTTGTAGCGAGCAGTTTCCTTCACTCCTTCCTACATTTGTGCATGCTTGGAGATTGGCGGTTTCTTTCCGTCGGAGGTCAGTGTTCCCAGCCACTTTTAATTCTGCTCTGCCACCGCCATTGTATATCCCAACTAAAAAACCTTAAACTCTGAGCGACATGTCCACCTTTGATAACAATTTGCAATGCCAGTCTATTTGATGCGTGGTCCACGAGTATTTCTTCAAGTGCTATTGAACCAAAAATGCCTTTATGATGAACCTAATTACTAATGCATTTATCTATGTCTCTGTTTTCCTCTTTGCGACTTTTTTATATATGCGTGATCAGGAAGTTTGCCATTTGTAATTTTAGGCATTGCAGATTTTTGGGCCCCCGCCCGGGGGGCGCAGTGGTTACGGCGCTCGACAAATCTTCCCAAGGAAGCGGGGTCTAATCTTGGCTTCCGGCGGTCGCTCCGGAGAGAAATTGAAGAAGGGAACAGAAACACGAAATGTAAACGTGATGGCAGATGGTTGCAAAACACTTGCTGAGTTTGGAACCCAGAAGGACAGGTAGCGCGGAGAACTTCTAGATACTGTGTGACCACGGGCAAATATCGTGACGCCTGTCAGTAGGTAAGCGCCACAAGAGCATTGCACGTGTCTTTGCTCCAATAGGATAGGATAATTGAGAAATATAAAGAACATTTTATATCCGGCAACACGAAAAGGTCTTTAGTTCACCCTGAAATGCACGGATGAATAATGATCTCCATTTCGGAAGACGACCGCTTGTGACCGGTAAAAAAAGAAATTGCGATTTCGTGTTTTCGATGGGGCGTCTCCTTACTTATTGGATGCATAACTGTTCCTTTGTGAAGACTCTCGTTTCCTATCTGTAGAACTTGGTTCTCTATCCATGTTTTTTTCTTTTTCTATTTTCAGCCGTGTTCAAAGGTGCACTGCAGTTCTATACCTTCGTAACTAAATGGATTGTAGGATTCCGGGGTTTAAGCTTACAATTATGTTTACATTTTTGTATAAACGTGAGCGCTTCGTTCATTGCCTATTTCGCGAGGTCTGTTTTCAGTACAATGCGCATATAAAGGAAGCACAGAGCGGAGCATAACTATAAAGTGATAATGCAGTAATGTGCGCCCTTCCTTAGTTTATCAGCAACTCATGTCCCTATGTCGCCATTTACGGGTGGTAATCAAGCAGACATTTGTGTGACGCTACATATCAAGCACAAAATTCCTCCATGACTTTGTTATGTAGTCCCGATCTCCCCTGCTCTATTACCGGTCTTAATAAATAGCTTTCCATCTTCCGGTGTTGAGCCCCAACGCTGCGATATTGCGTACCGTGGGCGAGTCTTCGGTTGCGACTAAAAAGTCTGTTAATGTGCTAAAGATGCCGAGAAGCAGCTTAGCAGAGATGCGTTACCTGGTCTGCTTGAACGTTCAGGTACGCTGCGTCGAGGCGAGGTGACTCGATGCATCTACACACGGATACGAGCGGATTCTAGATGTACCACTGCCGGCAGAAATTAGAAATTCGAACCAGAAAAGCCTTCTGTGGACACTGAAAGCGTCCTACTTCAGATATTGGCGTCTCTTAAAAAGCTCTAGAGAACAATGTAGGGGCTACATTTCAACAGTAGCATCGCCAGAGCAGTTGGATCGCCTGACCCAGTCTGCTCTGGCCCGATCCTTGAGAGCAGTGTTATGCTCGCATGCCAAGCGTGTACTTATGCTATAATGAATTCACCTCTCCTTAGGTGGAGATGCTGCGAAATATATAACAGTGGTGGATACCGTGTGTCGCAGTTTTCTCAAAATGGGTACACAGTGAGCATTAAGAATCAGCGGACAAATATGACGTAGAGCATAGTTGATCACCGCCTGGTGCTCAGAAGAATCGCAACTTTACAGTCAGATCTATATGGCAGTGATTTATAGTCAACCTAGCATAAAAAACGCTGTTATTATTGCCTATGAAGAAATGAGTAAGCGGAATGTTTATTTAGCAACACAGTAAGGCCATATTTGGCGCACTATTGCTATGACATGCTGAGTAAGCAGACACTAAAACGAAATAGTCGGCCATACTAGACTGAAACATTAGATTCACTGGAAAGCAATAATGTTACTTAAAAAACGATCATATTGAAATCCAGGAAAATTTCCTGAAAGCAAAGTGCCTGAAACACAAGCACTTTCAGATTTCGGCAGTAGCGAGAGGTTTTTTTATTTTCATAAAGTTTGTCGTAAAATGTATCTCAAAATAACGGCTTGTATTTTGTCGTGAAACACTATTTCGGCATCTCAGTTGGTAACCGCAACCATCGAAATGGGACGAGAGCAGAGTGGTGAGCGTAGTCAACAATGCGAAATCCCATATTTCAACAAATGCGAATCAAACAATTTCGAGGAAGGCTAGGCACCAACACGATTGCTGATCTTTCTGCGTGACCCCGACATCCTCAGCAAGAAGGGGGACCACAAACTCTTAACAACGTCCACGTTGTGCTCTGGAGCACGATCAAAGCGCTCCGTATGCGCTATAATATGGGCAGTGGAAAGGCAGAATGCGCCGAAATGTATTACATAATATATTGTAAGGGTCAAAAGCATGCATTGTCGCCTCTTAATTTGTAGATTAAGAAAAAAATTTCCGCGCTGGTTATCCGGCTTGCTGTACGCTGTTTGCACGCAAAACTAATTTTTCAGCGAGAGATGCCTTAAAACAGCTGATGCGCGTTCGTCCACTAGTGCAAGCACTCGCTGCCGGCGCCTGTAGAAAGCAGGCTACAAAATGCAGAAGAAAGTTGAGAATAACGTTCATTGAATATTTTCCTCTTATAGGCCCCACAAAACAATTCAGCCACATAAAAATCGCAAAACCACGGCCGAGCTATATCACAGATCGCTTGCAATTGATCTTATTGCTTACTTAGAGAAGAAACACTTCGTACCTGACACTAATGACCCAAAGTCCAGTGCATGCCCGCTTTTCCATAAAGATGTCATGCTGAATATTTACGTTAGAGCGAGTCTGGAGCTGAGGTTGGCGTTCTTTCGAAGACGGTCCAAATATTCTGTGCGCACTTGATATCACAAAGCGAACCAGCGGTCGCGTGATCGCATCACTGCTATCAATGTATAAAAGTCGTTCAGTATGTCCAGCACTTTGTTGTGCACTCTGTCTCCCCTAAGTAAATTCACGCGATTCATTTTGCACCCACGGAGCATGCTTCTACCATGCACGCGTCTTGCAAAAAAGGCGCAGTCCCAGGCAATGAAGCAGATGGCATATCATGTGCTTTTGGGTGTGAGGACTATTGAGGCTGCTAAGCTTGCATGCACATGCATCACGCCGCCGTCAGCACGTACGCGCCCGACCACAGTGCCATCGGGCATCTTCCTGTTTCTGACAGCTTTCCTGTCATCTGGAAGTGGCTCCTCTGTTCTGTAAGTGGGTTTCATTTCAAATGCATCATTCAAATGAGGTCACCGCAATTCTTCTTTCCTGGGCTTTTTCAATTCGAAATGGTTTCGGGGCAGTAGTAAGGGGTTGTCTCAGCAACGCATTCACCTTACTGCACCGAAATGATATGTTCAACAGTCTGGAGGAATATTTTGCCCATAATTGCCTATTTTGGTATTTTCCTTTAACATATTGCCGCGAAATCTTCAAAACTCTATTTGTTGCTTTTTACAGCCGCCGGCATGCGGGCTTATCACTGTGATCCTGGCACGCGTATCTATTCTGTATCCCGCGTTTCTTCATGCTCGTTGTTGCGATACGACGCGTTATCATTTTCTTTGTCGCGAACGACACGCCGAGATCTGTCTCGAAAATTCCGATGATTTGCTTATCTTTCTACAATGTTCAGCGTTGTGCTAGTAGCAGTTTGCGACGTTATCTAGATTGTTCTGAGCAGCCTTTAAATTGAGCGTTGACGAGTGTGAGTATTCTTTGTTCGACGATGGACGAGTGGGTTGGTTGCTATGGCCGAGTTGCTTATTTCTTTTGCGGGCGCACGTCAGCCCAATAAAGAGTTAATTTCAGTACCATAAAGCCTGTGATTTTTTTGGCGTCAACGGCCTTGCCACCACTACGTGACATCTAGTGGAGGTGCTGCCTTACATTCTTCAAGCGAAGACCCCAGTCTTGTTCCGGTTATCCTGGACGAACAGCCAACAGGCCACCAAACCAGTCGCTGGCTTCAAGGGCTCCAACCTGAGCACGATCTGCTGCCAGATCTCATTCGATCTCGGAATGCATCGACGCTGACATTGGCCTAGCCTATAGCCCCGGTTGTTTTCGTCCAACCCCGGCAGCCCGCCTGCTTCCATGGACGACCGGACGAAGTTGCGGACGACTGAGTGGACCTTTTCGACCGTGTGGCAGAATTCAACGGCTGGAAGGACACTGCGAAACTCAAGGAAGTCTACTTTGTTCTTCAAGGACATGCCCGAGTTTGGTTCGAAAATCGCGAGACTTTAAAGGATTGGGAGATATTCAAAGCAGAGTTTTTGATGGCCTTTACAAGTTCTGTCTGAAAGGAAAAAGCTCAGGCCCTGCTCCAATCAAGACTTCAACTCCTAAACGAGCCCGTCCAGGTATACGTTGATGAGATGAACCGCCTGTTTCGCCGCGCCGACCCTAACATGACCGAAGGTGAGAGACTGAAATTGTAAATGCTAGGCGTTAAAGAGTCGCTTTTTGCAGGACTGGTCCGGAACCCATCGAAAACTGTGGACGAATTTGAAAAGAAAGCATCGGCCATCGAGAAGATGTTGGACACCCGGATGCGCCACTACGAGCGACAACTTTAACCGGACTACTCAAGCTACTACCCCAGAACATCTGCAAGCGTAGAGAAGATTTCATCCGGGAAATCGTGCGAGAGGAGCTCCGCCGATTGCTGCCATCATTGCAACAACCCCAGGTGGTGACGGTCGCGGAGGTCGTCCGTGAAGAGGTTCAGCAGGTGCTGGGCGTTTCTAAAGCGGCAGCTGCGACAGTGCCAGCACATGAACCAACAACGATGAGCTACGCTGCTGCGTTACGTCGCTCTGCGCCCCGACGTGATGACTTTCCAAGCCCTAGCTGCTATCGTCCTGTTCCTGAAAGTCGCCCCTTGGCCGCCGCCCGCCTAGCCTGCCAACGACCCCCAAGCCCCAGAAAGTGCGATGCCTGGAGGATAGCTAACATCCGGCCATTATGCTTCTACTGCGGTGAGGCCAGCCACATTCTGCGTCAGTGCCCGTGCCGACGAGT
>JAJIZL010057413.1:0-10981 GCA_023969395.1 Amblyomma maculatum
TTCCTAAATATATGCAATTAGCAAAAATTAAGCCCATATACGAAAAAGGTGATCGAAGTAGACTAAATAATTATCGCCCGGTTGCGATCTTACCAGTATTTTTTAAGGGAATTGAAGAGCTAATTCTGGTGCGTTTTCAATCCTGCTTTGAAAAACACGCCTTCAATGCTAATGCTCAGTATGGATTCCCGAAATTTCGCTCCATACAAACCACCCTCTTGGACAAGAAGAAATACATACTAATATGGAAATAAGGAAGTTTGTACTAAGTATCTTCATAGATTTCACCAACGCCTTTTGACTATTTGAATCGAAATATACTTTTTAGAAAATTAGCATCTTATGGTGTTCGTGGTATATCACTTGATTTATTAAATCATATCTTTCAGAACGTTTTTCGTATGTTTATGTCAAAGGTTCTTTTTCGTATAAATCACAGGTATACCTTGGCGTTCCCCAAAATTGCATTTTGGGACCTGTCTTATTCAACATATATTTGAATAACATTGTTATCATCGATAATAGGGATAAGTTTGTAATCTACGCCGACGATACAAGTATTTTTTGCACTGCTGATACCTGTGAAGAACTGTATTCTTTAGGTAATTCTTTGTTATCTAAACTGGTTCATGAGCTGATCACAAATATTTATTAGTTAATCACTCTAAAACAAAAGCTATTAGATTTCGTTCCAAAGGAAAGCATGTTACACCAGATATGGCACTTACCCTATACAACAACAGCATAGAAATCGTCACCGAATTTAAAACTCTGGGAGTTGTATTTTCAGAAAATATGCCTTTGGACAAGCACGTGGATTGTGTATCGTCGAAACTTGCGTCAGTGATAGGCGTTCTTTAGAAACACAGAGATTTTCTCCCAAAACGCATATTACTCCTGCTGCACAATTCCTTTTTCTTATTCTACCTAAGCTACTGCGGTATGGTGTGGGGAAAGACTAGTTACATTTAATTGGACAGGAGGACTGGCCGGAATGCTCAACTTGTGGCATCTCAGATACTGTGGACCATATATTATTGGTGTGCGAAAGAAGTGTGCTAGCCGCTTCCTTGAAGCGTTTGGACAAGAGGCCTCTGTCGGAAGAACTGCTGTTGGGCGTCCAGGCAATGCGTGCTCTTTGCCGTTTATATGCACCAGCGGACTTGATTCGCGCTTGTAAAGCAAGCCACTGTGCCTGTAGATATGTATTTCATAGGCCTTCTCCCACATCGTCAGCCATCACGATCTTCTCTATTCTCTCCTTCCCCTTCCCCAGTGCAGAGTAGCAGGCCAGATTTGAATTATTCTGGCCAACCTCTCTGCCTTTTTCTTTCAATAAATACATCTATCTATATCTACAAATAACAATATACAAAAGCTTGCCAAGCTACAACGTAAAATTATTAGAGTCATAACCTACTCGCCGTATGATTCCAACACTGATGAAGTTTTTCTAAAGCTTGCATTAATACGAATAGAAGATATGTACAACTTTACTTTATGTGCAACACAGATAAAAGAACGCAAATCCAACAGTAATATTCTATGAGATTAGCAGAAATGTTCATCACAGAAATCTCCCGTCATGACATGAGAAATCTAGAAGATTGGAAGATCCATCCCTATCGCACAAATTTCGCTATGCAAACTCTATGTTATATTATCCCTAACTTACTAAACATGTACGTAAATAATAACATTGACATCTTCGAGCTGAGCCTGAAGCGCCTTAAAGATACCTGTGTGAAGAGTGCTGCGTTCGAACTTAAAATGACCCTAGCGACACAAATGACTGTTGTCAACCATTTCAACTCAATTTTAAGCATGCCTGACCACCTGTTTATTAAGCTATATTTGTGCCTTTCCGAAAAACTACAGTGCTCATTAAATATTATTTTATCATGTTTCCTAGTGTCATTAACTTGTTTTCTGTACCATCACTTTGAGAGCTGTCATGTTATGTATAGATGAGTAGAATTTTCATTTTTTTTTTAATTTTCTTTGTGCCTATGCATCGTACTTCCTGCGTTATTTTTGTCACCAATAGAAAGTGTCTTTGATAGGTTATGTCCACTCATTTTTGTGGTGTTTACTAGGTTTTGGCTTGGTATATTGTACAGCGTGGGACGCTGCCGTTTGTTGGGGACGAGGTCCAGTCAAGCTGCGAAAAGCGGCTGTTTACCTCGTCTCCACCATGTTCAATGGAAATAAATATTTTATCTTTTCTTATCTTACCTATTCTGCGTAAATACATGGTGAAACGCACACTTGACTGGAGAAAAATTTGACAACGGATTTGGTTTAAAATTTTTACGTGGTTATTTTTTAGGTCACACTTTTGTTTTTATTACGATAAAGAATGCCTGATAGCACACTTTCTCTACCTTCAGACAAAATGCAGGCGCAAATCATTGCTGATTGCTGCCTTGGAAAGAAAATGAGCCACTGCTAGATAAAGTGTGTAACATGACCATATTTATCTCTTGTACTATCTACTTAATACCTCTATCTGCAAGTCCTCTGCGCTTCTAAATCTAAAATGTAGGCTTAAAGTAAACCGAGGGAATCCATCAGTATCTCTTTTGTATGGCAAATACCGCACCCCGCCCTCAGAATCCGGTTCCCAAATTGCGGTCAAGATTTCTTATCGCCTTGTTCAAGGTTTCAAAAAGTTCTTATTTCAGAATGCACACTAGATATTCTTGCCTCAGTGAGGCCTCAGGTATGCGAACTTTGTGACTGTCGTTCCTGGCGTTTGGTTGGCCTCTCAGGGTCTCCGGATTGAAGTGATACGATCAATGGTATTTCTTCATGGCCGTCTGCATTTTCTACATCTGTAGATCAATTTACAACGTTATATATTTGGTTTTAGCCTCGTAAAATCATTTCGTGGGGCCACATAATATCAATATAGGCTTTCGTAGCCCTCGTACGCCATTCTTATCTTTCCCCTAACATATATCGGCCAAGCTTGAGGGTGTTGTTCAAGCCTCATCCACCATCATGTCAGCTAGGGACTTGACGAGGCTGCGCCAGCATCTCAGACAACTGAACCTAAGGGATCTACTTCTCTGCCGAGGCACGTATCTACCGCCGCTTCCTAGCACGGATGGAATAAGCACCGATATGGTCATTGACGATATATGCAATTTCGTATGGGAGGTACCTACAGAGAGACAGCGCATGCGCCATATCGCCCAGGTTTACTGTTGGCTGATGCCACGCAACGTACTGCGTCTATGGCGATTGTTTCTACTGAGTGGAAACGCCGACTTGGAAATCGAATGCCCAACTCTGCTTACGCGTATTCAAGAAGCCCTGTGCGATCCCGACAGCATTATCGAAATGGCTTCGTTCGTTTGGTGTGGTGCGTTCTATGCTTGTATGCTCATAGACGACGATGAAAGTCCCCTGAGCGAGCACACGGCAGTCTGCATAGTTCTGTGGTCCGGGCTACCATTGCTCGCAGTTCGAGCAGAGGGAGAAAATACGGAAAGTCGTTTCAGGATCGCTCTCAATGACGCCTTGGCCGGCGACATTTTTAGTCACCTCGAAGGGATTTACGTCGATCTAAACGCCGCTTTCATCGCTGGACGCAGAGTTGTGAACGACATATCCAACGCAAGACGCAACCGATGACAAGGAAAGGATTTGCCCCGAGGACGTTGGCCTAGGCAGCAGTAAGCATTGCCTTTTTCCTCTTGATAGCGTGTTCGGTTTCGATAGCCAACCTCTTATGTAGGGCAATTGCTTATTGAATGCAATGAACACCGTCTGGTTCATAATTAAGATCTTCCGCATGCCTAACTTCTGCGACAAGTTGACCCCTAGTCTCCCCCTTTTCTGCGAGGTTTTTATGCGCCAGAGTTTTTTCCGAGTTTTTAAAAGATGTTAGACCAACTAGCCGGAAAACATGCTTTATTGAGAATGACTAATCTTACAGAAACCGGTGAGGTTATATGAGCTAGCTAATAAAGCCGACTTTTAACATTTGAATCAGTGCATTGAAATTCACGATGACACATCCTGTTTTATATTCCCGTGAATGCAAAGCTAAAAAATAACTCCCTGCTGCCTGAGTACACGAGCGTCTGAAACAATGCTGTCGTGGCCGTTGGACTGTTTCAAAGTGGTCTAGCTGAGACACTGCTGAGCGCTTAAACCTCATTTGCGTACTTTCAGAAGCTCTAGCGTGGCCAAACATGGTGTCTCAGTAATAGTAGTCTTCGGAAACATGGTGTATTTTTCGTGGTCTGCAGAGATGATTGCTTTTGGTAGTTACGTAGAGGAAGCGCTGCGGACATAAATTTATAAAGTTTTCGTCTTCTTCAGCCTATGTAAAATCAGGAACAATCGTACTTTCAAGCATTTCGTCCCTTATTCAGTCTCCTAAAAATCCTTAGCTAGCAGTCGAATTCTCGTTTTCAATAATTCTTTCCTTCGTGTTTGTTTATTCATTTGTAAGGCATAATTGTCATTTTTATCGCTCAGATTGTTTGCATTCTTCGCAATTTCAAGTTATGTGCATTTCCAGCATGGATTTAAAACTTGCTCGAAATTCTTCTCGCACGACCTGTCTCCATCTAATGGCCGTCCTTTCGGACGATATATACATTCCCCGATCAGCCTTTTTTTCGGCTCTCTTCATACACATGGCTGCATTTATACGGACGGATATAAACGGGCTGAGATGCACTTCTATGCCCTCTGCAGGTTGTCTGGAGCGCTTGAATGGGCCACTTTTCGCTGCGTGTGTGACAGCTACCGTTAACGCCCGATTGTTTGAGATGCCTGCTTTCGAGCATGTGAGGCCACAGTGATTACAGTACCTACTGCTTTATCGCTGTCTCTTCACAGCCGCCATCGACCACTTTCACCGATGAAGACTTCGAAGACCGGAAACACAAAGTCGAGATAACCGGTTAGGTGAAATTTTTTCATGGTGATGGAATTTTCGGAATGTGCATCATTTTGGAAACAGCACATGCAATATAAATGCATTGCAGGCTATCGCGAGAGCGCCTTAAATAATCTGTAAATCGCAAAGCGAGCATGCCGTCGTGTTCGTAATGACGCGCGCCAAGTTATCTCCATTTTGTTTTCGATGCCTCCAGCGCCTTCGTTGATGATCGCTAGGGATTGTCACTGGGAACCGGCAAGGCGATAATCAACTCAGTATAATCAGTGTTGTGGCGCATGATCAGATTCAGACTATCTCAAACCAGCCGTTATCGGTAGGAGTAGCACGTGTAGGCAAAAGCGGCCTGTTTGAGTGCTCTAGAAAGATGTGTTGACACTCTACATTTTTGATAGCTTTGCTCAGATTAGTGTGATCATTTTTTCGTTTGTGACCGCCTTCCATGTGAGGAATACAAATAAGGATCTATCTCGAAACTGTCCATAGGTGGGGCACCAGTGGAGCTAAAGGTTGCTCTTGCCTTTGTATGTTCTCTCGTTCGGCAAGTTTAATAGTTGCTATCGCGTATACCCTGCAGTTCGAAGCGATAGTACAAGCGGCAGGATGCGAGATAAAGGGAAACAATGCCTGGTTAGGTAGAGCTATGGCATGCTATGCGTACCCTAAACTTGCCTCTAAAACAGAAGGGGCTATTGAATTTTCGCATGAGATTGCTTCTACACATCATCGAGAATCCGAACGGAGGAGGGCACGGCTGAGAGAAAAAATCTTCATACGTGCATTTTCCGCGCACGTTGAAACAGCGTAGCAGTAAGACACAGCTGCCAAGGCAGTGCCTTTAGTTAGAGTTAGAACATGCACTAAACGGATACCTCAAGCCAAGTCTGCAGCAGAGTTGCACTTTGTAGCACCGCCTTATAACTTGAAATTCATCATGGACAACAGCATTTTACGTGTTAGAAAATACTTGCGTGCGTTGACTGGCATCGACATTTTTATTCTCTTCAATTTCTTATTTATCATTTTTTCTAAGAGAAAGTTTACACCTGCTTCACAGCATTAAGATTGGACAATTTATGAAGGTTACTCACGAAAGGAGAGTAATTGTGCGAAAACTCTGTTTACGTTCAGTGGTGTGGGGTATTTTGTCAATAAAACACTGACCCTTTCATGCTAATTTGGTTTGTTTTAGCTCCAAACTGTAAACGAAGAATTAAACATTAAATTCTGTACTTCAATGCCTTCTCTTGGAGTGCGCAGCACTCTTCGGCCTGCCACTGTGCAGAGCATGCATGTCTCGGCAATCCCTAGGCTGATTATCGCCTTATACTCTGCTAAAGCCCTGTCGTTATTTGCAATACTTACAATATGACAAAAATATGATACCATATGCGACGCCACCTCCACCTAGAAAAACCGCCCCTTAGGGTATGCAGATTTACTCCCGACTGCAGAAATATGACTTGAGTCTGGCTTCCAAACTTCCAGCGGTCTGACGTCAGCTGAAACGCGTGCCATAAATCCGGCTTGACTCGACATGGCCGGATAGAATTAGGGTCAAGTTTTAAGTTGGCTCATGGTCGGTCTTGAAGGCGGCTTTGTTCGGTTTTTCAACATGGCTGCCCGCCGAATCGGCGTCGCCCGCAGGATTGCGTCGTTCGAATGGGCTTTCCACGCAATAGATGTAGTGCTTTCAAAAGTGAATTTTCTGGCAAATATTCCTTGATCAGCCTGTGTCGTCAAGGAAACCCACTGCAGATATACCATAAAGAGCAGTTTCTCGACCGTTACCAGCTCTCAAAAAACGTACGTAATTTGAAAACTGCTCGTTTATTTCCTGATGCGGAAATATGCAGACTACAAGGGGACGACCATGCTGCAGCGGTTTTCGGGATTCAAATTTTATAGCACTGGTACGTTCCAAACAGTAACGGGAGACCTCTTGTTGATTCCGCTGTCAACGGTCTGCTGTGCAGTTGGGAAAGTCACCGGGATTACACCGAAACGCCTGTGCCTGATGATGATGATGACATTTCACGACGCGGGGCGGGTTTCAAAGCTGATTCGGGAGTTTTATAAAAATATATGTTCCCGGTAGTGACAGGCTGCACAGATAGCACCGATGTCAGAATCAAAAGCCCTCGTGGTCGAAACACTGAAGTCTCTCGCAACCTCAAAGTTTAGTTTTCCATCAACGTTCAGGCAAGCAATTTGTATTTTTGCGCGGTGTCGGGTAACTGTTAGCATGCTCGTCTCGACCGCACGTGCGTGCATAAAGTAAAGCAAAATATGTCTAATTTTGCACTCGAGATCAAGTTCTCTTCTTCGATAAAAGTGGCTGCTTTAGAATGCAGCTTCGTTAACCAAGCAGATAGCGCTGCGCTGTTGTATCGGATTGTTGGACGATAGGACGCGAGTTTGGAGGTTGTTAAAAGAACCGAGTCTTCTGAGACCATCTTGTCGACAGTAACTGTATGTAAGAGAAAGCATGCTTACAAACAGGTAGCTTATTCCGAGCCCAGCAAATGAAAGTGTGAGAGCCTTATGACACCCTAAATTTGCTGACTGGTGTATTGCTATTCGGGTGCAGGCTGTATTTAGACTGCAGCAGAAATTTTTTAATACCGTTGCCAGCGAGCCAGGCTCGGTCCACGACAGCCGAATCTTTGATAGCTCTCATTTGAGAGTACTTTAGTAGGAGCAAAGGTTTTCTGGAGTGCTACTCGGGGATACTGGATATGCATGCCAGCCATTCCTGATGTCGCCACTCTCAAATCGTGGCCAGTCAAACGCACAGCAAGGCAGGTAAGGCGATATACTGACATTGATATTCCATGATGCAAACTGTTATGCATTTCAAATGTGGCATCAAATTATAGCTGACATAGGGCAACATGCGATTTTTCTTATTCACACAGGTATCGAACGTCTACATACGAACGTGGAACAGCACTGAAAGGGCGTCTCGGGTATTGAAGATCCACTTCCTTTGCCTTGATATGAGGTTGTATCACAAGCCGAAACAAGCTGCCCACATCATTACAGCATGTGCAGCACTCCACAACTTGGCCTGTATGGTGAGGAAGCCGCAACCGCCTGTCCATAAGTCTTCTCTGAACCACACCAAGACAACGGCAAGGCGGTTACTCGACCTAATACATGTTGGACTCATTAACATGTGCGTCGGCGCCAAGCAAAAAACTTCATACCGTCATTCTGCAATACGTAATGTTCGCATATAACATGGCCATCGAGGTGACAACCAGAGCGACACCGTTCAGCCTTCTATATGACAGGGAGCCCATGACAACGCTATACGCGATGCTGCCGCACGTAACTGAAGACAATCTCGACGTCGGCGCCTACCTGCAACGTGCAGTGGAAGCCCGACCACTCGTCCGGCGGCGCATCAAAGAGCAGAAACGCACCGACGCTCGACGATACAACTTGCGATGATGCGACGCCGAGTACCAGTCAAGAGACCAAGTCCGAGTATGGACGCCGATTCACTGTCGCGGAATAAGTGAAAAGTTGTTACGTCAATAATTAGGGTCGTACAAAATCATTGTAGGACAACTGGACTATGATGTCATTCCCAACAGTAGGACAGCACCACAAAGGTGACACGCGCGCCCTGAACTCGGGCATTTTGTACGTCTGAAACCGTGTTACGCGCGTTAAAGCATCCGTAATGTTTAAACACTCTGATGTTTATGTTTACCTTCTTTGTTTATTTTGTGACATTGTGGCCATGTTTTTAAAGGTGGAGTAATACCGCAAACCATTAAAATCTTTATTCTTTTTTCAAAAGCCACCGGCATGCGGCTTTATCACTCCGATTCTGGCACGCTCACCAATTCTGTATTCTTGGTCTCGTTGTCACGAGACACATCTTCATAGGTTTCTCTGTCACTCACTGCACCGAGATGTGTCTCGAAAAATGCGGTGACTCGCGTATGTTTCTGCAATGTGCCAGGTTGTATTATTCGCCGTTTGAGGCTTTTTTTAGAAGTTTCCTCGCACCTTTATATGGAGCACTGATGAGTGAGCGATGAATTCAGGTTCGACGAACGCCGAGCACGATTGTTGCTACCGCCGTCGCTTAGTTCAGTTCTTTTGCGGGCGCAAGTCAGCTGAATAAAGAGTTCATTCAAATGAAGTTCGAGCCTAATCATTGTTATCATTGCATTGTTATCACTACTTCACAATATATTACAGTTCGTTTTCGCAAGACTGTAAGTAGTAGTTCTATACAAAATGCAGACTGTCCAACGATTCGAGCTTATACCGCGTGACCTCCCACAGCAGGCGGTGTCATATGTAACCTTTTACACTAGGGCTACTAGCGGACATGCAAAAAAGGAACGAAAGGATTGAAGAACGAAGTTCTATTTCAAATATTACGTGAGTACGTGGCAAGACACCGCTAGGGACGGACAGGACAGGATGCAGAAGGTGGCTGAGAGCGGACCACTTTGCAGGCTAAAAAGGTGGCAAAAGAAGCAGATAGATGGGGCTGCAGGCATGGTGAGCGGGCCATTCATTCAGAACTCTGAGCAGGGGGCTCACCAAGCGCAATGATGCGCTGGTGGCGCCGAGAAGCGAGAAGACGGGGAGAGCTGGAATGACTAGCGTATCGCCTTCTGCAGGCCTCGGATTGCAGGCTCTCGGCAGCCACCTTGCATAAGCCGCGTTACCCCCAGGGGCCCAATTTTCGACACTCATGGCGGCCGGTGGGCACCATGTTGATTTTCTGATTGGTTGTCAACTAAGCCACATGTTTAAAATTTGTGGCGCGAAATTGCGGTCTGTCGAAATGGCTTTTTTCGGTGACGTAAAAATGACGAGAGCGTGGAACCAAATTTTTAGCAGCGCTATTCATGATGTCTGCATGGTATATATAAGAAATTGGGGTGGAAACAAAAAGGTATAGAAGGTAGAGAAGAAAGTACTTACGCATGTGCTACGAATGGAGTGAAATCAACTGCTCACTCTCAAGAACCGCTTCCTGAAATCTGGTTGGCTGACGTCTGTGGCGGTAATTACGTCATGCATAAACCTAATATGACAATATGATATGTCAAAAGGATGTTTCAGTAAGTAAAGGATGTGCTGCTATTGCTTTAAATGACCAAATTTGGGCGCCACATTTCGGACTACTTGAGGCGACCGCGTAAACATATGGCGAATTCGACGTAGAGTTTTGGCGGCTGTTAGCTCACTAGAGTTTGGCAGACAGTTTGGTGGGTGGTAAAGTAAGCTGACATATCTTGCTGTAATTGCATGAAGCACCGAAACGGAGTGATAAGGATACTTTTCATCTCCATGAGGTTATTAGTGAAGACGCAAGTTTACAGCTGCACGTGGGTCCTGGCTTCCCTCCCGTTTAAAACGCTTTGCCTACAGAGCTAAACCATCGATATGCTATACAATCAATCCGTGCGGTTGTTCCCAAACGAAGCAATGGTGACCTTTAAACTCAAGCGGCTGATTTTCGCGAGACGAGGCGTTTCAGAGTGTACCCCGATGTTTTCTAATTTTCTGTCTGAACGGTTCGGGAGTACAACCTGCGGGGGCGTATGGTATCGTGGCTGTGCAGGAACTTCGCGCGGGAGTGAGCGACGGATCACCAAAGACTGCCTTTAAAGTCGACCCTAAACACTGCCCTTTTTGTCTATCACTAGGATCTGACTGAAATGTTAATGAATTGACCAATTCATCGACAGGGGAAAAGCAAGCAAAAATACTGACAGCTTCTATTCTATTAAAGGTATCTATGTGTCATGTACATAGAACATGTTTGCTTGCCATATGTGTGGTGTTTCGTGAATTGTGTTCTGATATGCATGCAGTCTCACCATTTGCCTACTTTTTAGAAATGAAATAAGCCCTTTAGAGCAGATTATGAACATTCGCTGTAATCAAATGATGTTGTTGAGGGGCAATTTTCGATTACTTTCTTATGCAGTCAGAAAATGATCTCCCTTTGTTGATTTGCATTTTATTGTTTCCACAGTAAGGAATACACGCGTGCGCGACGCTGCCCTAGCTTCATATATATAT
>JAJIZL010057413.1:11081-23261 GCA_023969395.1 Amblyomma maculatum
TCCAACAGAGTGACTATCCCGCTCTTCGGGGGTTAGACCCGGAAGGTAGGACAGTCGCCTTAGTTGCAGGCCGCTAGTTCTTGGACTCCGGCGACATCTTCGGCCAGTCGAACAATTTCTCTTCGGCCTCTTGGGTCTGAACTTCGCAGAAGGGTCTCCCAGGCGTTTTTAGTTATACTTTTAGCCCTGCCTGGTGACTTTGCACATTCGCATATTATGTGATCTAGAGATCCCCTTTTGCTTATATAGTGAACATAGGTCTGATCCAACGTTACTAGACTAGCTTCAGTTGTCAAACTCTCCGCGCGCGCCATTGCCGGCGCTGTCTCCATTCCTTTGCACGCCACCAGATGGCGGTGCTGCTCCATCCAGCTCCACAGCAGACGCCCCGCCGCAGCCTAGAGCTCGTGCGGACTTGTAGCTTGTGCGCGTTTCACGCTCGCGGGCGTTATCCCTTGATGAATTTCTGATACCATGCAAAAGCGATATCCATCTACAGCTGGTTGGGACGCTTCCTCGCTGCTTTTTTTTTTAAGAATGCATCCCCGCTGCTGCTCCAGGAATCTAGCATAGAAACTCATGCGTATCGCTCAATAAATTTTAATGATGCGCGCACAGTTCCTGAAATTGCAAGGAGCACCCGACAAGACTGATAATATTCTCTGACAGCGTTAAAGCTCTCTTAGTCAAATCACCATTCATGCTTTAGGGTTCTTGTCTCGCGTGCCCTTGCGACAGAAGCAGGTTTCCAGCGGTCGTTCGCTTGTTTACGGCAATTCCAGTTCAGAGCGAATGGAGAGCTGAGAAGTCACAGGACGATTTCTGCGTGTTGTGCCTTTTCTTAATCACGTTGATGTGGGCAGTTATGAACCAGCCAGTAAAAAATTTATCGCCACAAAAATAACAGGATAACTTTGTTGTGAAGCAACGAATGTTTTATTAAACAAAAATGAAGTAAAAGAAACAACTGTATGCCTCACATATGTAACCAAGACCAAAATTATCGCGAGACATAATCTAGGCCAAATGATCTGATCTCATGAGGAAACCATTCGCACCTACAGCAGCTTGGCACGTTTCCTCGCTGCCTCCACTTCAATGCTGGCTCCCCGCCGCTGCTCCAGGAACCTAGCATAGAAATGCATGTGCGTGGCTAAATAAAATGGAATGATGCGCGCACTGAGTTCCTGATAGTGCAAGGAGCACCCAACACGACAGAGCGTATTCTCTGACAGTTCCTCTAGGATGGCCCAAAACAAGTCACCAAACACCTTGTTTGACCTTGTTTGCCGCTCTATGATACATTCAATTCCTGACAACATACACGTTAGAGCTCCAGATGGGCTCTTCAAAAGCACCAGGCACGAAGGACCTAAGTTCGGTGAGAATGGCTTCATGTGGAACGGGTGGAGCATCTGATGCAGCTTCCAAAGTCGCAAGACAATCAGTGCAGCCTGTCATCTTGGAAGCCTTCTTAACAACGTAGCCACCAAGATAGTGGAGAACGGCTGTAGATGCAGAAGGGTGACTGTCGCTGCGTTGGAGTGAGTCACTGTTTCCCTGCTCTTGCAGGTCAATCTGGTTGATAATTGCTGCCAGCTTCCGCTGACGATCGTCTTTTCGGGACAGAGCCTCCAACTTCCTTCTGCTTAGGCTCTCCTCCACAGTGACAAGCACTGGATCTGCATCACCGGAGCAGTTGCGTTTCAATGCCATTTTTAATGGCGTGTACAGGCTTAGAAGCCTGAAGATCTGCCCAAAATGTGTAATTGTAGGGTGGTCTTCATCCCCACCGAGGCTTCTCACCACGCCAAGGAAGCGCTACAAAAAAGAAAGGGGAGGTGTATCTTTGAACAGAGTAGCCAAAAAGTGGTGATTTCCAAACAAAGAAGTGTAATAAGGGTTACCTCTAGCGGGTCCTGGTTAAGCTTCGCAGTCAACACGTATCTGACGCCCTTGTCATGTAGCAAAGTTATAATGTCGAGGACCGACATTAGTGTCACCCGAAGTGATTCGGTCGTCATTTGGGAGGCAAACAGCTTTGTGTTATTGTTAACACTCTCCTTCTCTGTTGAATTCAGCATGTTGAGGAAGTCAATGATCAGCTGGATTGCAAAGTGAAATGGCATGTTGCATGTCTGCTTCAAGTAGTAAGAAACCCTGAGTACGTAATAACATTTTCGCACCTTGATTTGTGGAGAATCCTTGCGTATTCCTCCTGCTGGGCACTTCGCATTTAAAGCATCAAAGAGATCATTCATCCGCCTTGTGAAGTTCTCCGTGCCTTCCGTGCCTTCAAAGCCAGGCTTTCGTTGCTCCCGGTAGAACTTCAAGCCCACAGCGACGCTCCTGCTGAATAGCTGAAAATAGTGTTGGATATCAATTAAATGTTTCAGCTAAAGCCCATAATCGGAGTAGACAGTCTACATTGAAGGCATATGTTTTGCTGTTTCCGTGCCAAGAGTGCAACTTCACAAAACGATACAAAGCAGAAGGTACACTATTGTCATACCTGTGTTGCAAGCCGGACGTTCATCTTCTCGAGCTTTTTCGGATTGACATGAGATGCCGTCAGCCTTGGAACGACCTTCAGCTGTTCTTCCTCCTCAGTGTCATGAAGCTTCCTGTAGTGCTTAAAGTCCACCAAGTCAGAACCAGCTTACAAAAGATTTACCAAAAAGCAAGAATTTAGGTTAGAAAACATCGTGACTGTCGCAGGTGCTAGAAATTTTTGAGAAGGAGCACGGACATTACCTTTCCATACGTGTGGGTCAAGGGATGATTCCTCACACATTTTACAATGTGTGGCACATCACACAAGAAGTGAAGAGAACGTCCCTCTTCAAGTGTCGGGTGCGGAATCTTCTTGACCGGCTGAGACAGCTTGCCTGACACACCAACGTGAGTCCGCATTGACTTGTTGTTTCCTGCACCATCACTCACGACAGCTATGATGGTAGCACCATAGCGCTCAAGTTTCAGCACGGACTCCATAACTATTTTGGCCAGTTCAAAGCCTGGGGCAGCGCCTCTGGTGGCAAAGCTGGCTACTGGCTGCACCCACCTGTGAAAGGGGGGCACGAACATAATCACTAGGCCATGGTCAGGCGCAACTTGCTCTCCTGAATGACCTCCAAAGTTGACAAATCCATCAAACTTCAACGTTGATTTGTTGAAATCGACCGACTCCCGCAGCTTGATCTCGTCCAATACAAGGGTGCCACACCGCTCCACAGGACGTACATCTTTGAAAAGGCCTTGATGGACTCAAGTGAAACCTCATTGTACCCATACTCACAAGGTACACCAGAAAGAATCTGGTTTAGGCGGCTGGTCGTTGGAACGGGAAGCAGCTTCGTGTTTCGCAGAAGGTTGTAAGCTTTCGGGCTTGCGATGCGAAGTAGGAGGCAGTTCATAACCCACATTCTTGTGTATGGGACACCTCGAAGACCCTTTGCCTTCACCTGCTTCAGTGATGTCTGAAAGGCAAGTTGTTGCACTGGTGGTAGAGAGCTCAGTGCCTCCTCGATCGCAACTGATTTTTGGCTTGCAAGCTGCTTCTTTAGGTTTTCAACCTCAGCCATAAAAGAAACTCTAGCAGATGCAGCTCGTATAGCTTTCTTGTGGAGATTTTTTATCTTTTTCTGTTTTTGCAACGCCTTTGTTTGCTTATGAAGCATTTGCATTTTCTGCTGTTTCTTTATTTTTTGGCACGGCTAGCACATCGCTTCTGAAGAGAGCACCTTGCACCTGCGTGCAAAGCTCGTAAAATTCACTGCTTCTATCCCGTGACAGACATTGAGGTCGTCAACTCTGTCTATTAGCACGGCTAGGTGATTCAATGTGCGGATGCTTACGTTCTTGAAGGCCGCGACCACACGGCCGAGAGCACTTGCAGTGGCAGTATTTTCAGTACCCACCGCAACGCATTTCTCGATTTGCGGGAGCCTTTTTTGCGTTTTCAAAGTGAAGAAGACCACATATTGGCCAGTGTTGTCCTCGAGAGTAAGCGTCCGCCACAAATGCGGTAGCCGGATGCCTTCCATGTCGCTTAAAGTAACTTCCTTGAACACTTCCAGACCGGAACATGGGTTACAACAAGCGATTTGCTCTTGTGCGTTTTCACATTGACCCGCACTTGAAGGTGAAAGGGTGACACTTGTTCAGTGTTGTGTTCTTTTCGTTTGCGTTTCTTTTCCTAGTGTTTGGCGCATGATGGCCATAGTAGCCTATGTTCCAGAAAACCCAACCCAACCCAACCCTCTTTTCAGGCGGCTTCGACAGGTAGGAAGGGAGGTTCGGGAACACTTTCGGCACCGCGCCCTCATCAAGCGTCCATTTGCCTCGTGGTACCTCAACTGTCTGCCCGTTGATAACGTGCACATAATTCTTTAGGATGTCTTGCTCATGAAAGTGCAAATCCCAGACCTTGGATTTTGCAGAAAGTTTCCGGGTCCGCCCGAGGAATCGCTCTGTCCCACGCCGAGCGAAGCGTATCATTGCTGGGAGCACAAAAGAAATGACGCGCCGAACTGTTGACATCGTTCCGGTAGCCGCTCGTGCAGCCAGGAACGCAGCACGTCGGCATCGCCTGCTGTCGGTAATACACAGAGCGAAGGCTAACGCTTCACGAACGGCATGCGGGTTGAAACGCGCCGTCAAATTGCACCCGCAGAACAAGACAACTCTGCACCGCGTCCCGTACTTCCCGCCAGTCCGCGGAGACGGCTACCGACGAAGTGAAGCTGTGTGCGACTGCAGCGCCACGAACTCGCGGGCGAGCGGCGGTTCCGCGCGGCGCCGCGGAGTTTGACAACTGAAGCTATTCTAGTAACGTTGGGTCTGATCATATTTCTGGCCATATATGGTTGACAAGAACTGGGTTCGGGTATGTATTTGTCTGGAGCTTTCTCCATGCTACTGCTTCCTTTTTGCCTAACGTGGAGTCTGGTGGTAGTAGGTCCCTACTGCTACGTGGAGTCTGGTGGTAGTAGGACCCTCCTGTTCAGTATGTAGTGCATTGTTATTTCGCTATATTTAATCAAGTCCTCTTGTTTGCCTTGCTCCGGTGGCACTCCTCCAGCCCGGTGTGTGAGATCTCGGGCTAGTTTGTGTGCCGCCTCGTTTCCGGACCCGCCTGCGTGGGCTGGCGTCCAAACAAGGGTGACGTCTCTTTCTATTCGCTTTTGATCGAGGATTCTACCCGCAATTTGTGCTATTTCTCCAGCGGTGTAGCTCCTGATTGCGCTTTTGCTGTCACTGACTATGTATTTTGCCTCGGTCTGAGCAAGAGCCAGTGCTATTGCAGCCTCTTCCGCTGTCTGTATCGATTATGCTATTATAGAAACTGCTGTAACCATTTCTCGCTTGCCATTGAGTACGACGGCATTCATTTTTCCTTTGGCGCAGTATGCAGCATCTACATATAAAATTCTGCCTGAATTTTCCGTCTCAAATCTCCCTGTCTGTGTTTCGGCCCTTTTCTCTCGTCTTTGCTTATTATATTCAGGGTGCATGTTCTTTTGGTAATGGGGGAATATGGATCCGTTTCCGGACCTCCACTCTCATTTCCTCTGTCTGTCGTATCTCAGTATTCCTTCGGTTGTATACCTATTTCCCTCAATATGTTCCTTCCACCCTTAAATTTCTGTAGCCTTCTTTGTTGTGCAGCTAGTGTTGCCTCAATTATGTGCACCACAAAGAAGGCTAGAGAAAAGTAAGGGTGGAAGGAACATATTCAGGGAAATAGGTATGCAACCGAATGAATACTGGGACACGCTTCTTCATATACCACGATTTCTTCAGTCATTTTTCGCTTTCTTTCCTTATTCTCCAATGTATCTCCCTCTGCACGTATTGGGTAGCCTCCTGGGCATCGCCTAGTTAACCTCCCTATTATTCCTTTCTCCTAGACGTTTCACTGCCCCTTTCTGAGACATCTTTCAAAATTCGCCTGAGCCTTTCTCACGCCAGCGCGTGAAAGTTTAGGCGACGAGGTGTAAAAAAAGTGCAGCGTGTTTCTTGCACTGTCGGTTGCACACACACACACACACACGCACGCACACACACACAGACGCAGACACACAAGCATACACACACATGCTTGCACGCACGCACACTATATCTCTCCTCTCTCTCTCTCTCTCTCTCTCTCTCTCTCTGTGCTGCTTTCCGTGCTCTAAACAACTCAAGGCGGCACATGAGGTTGCAAAAGCAGACTTGACGTGACGATAGCTGGTCGTAACGCAGCTCCTCGAAAAAGGTGGCCAGCACAGAAGTACCTAGAATTAATTGATACTAATGGAGGCTGTGAGCGTTACCCTTCGACATGACCCATGCTGGCTGTGCGGGCGCCTCTTCATCAGTACTGGAAATCTGCAAATCTGTTGATTCCTTCTGTTTACAACGACGTCGTAAAACGTTTTAGCTCCTGCATTTGAAAGCCGCTGATAAGTGAACGTGAGAGGTAATCGGCGCTCATGAGGAGCAGCCTTCCGCTCCCAATCTGCGCCAAGCCACTGTGAATATTGCATTGTCCACCTTGCTCTTCACCTGCAACGCTACTCGCGTTGCAAACTCGCTCAGCCTCTCATTGCATAGCTGCTGCCGTATGTGCGATTGCAAGTATGTCATGGCGCACTAAGACCGCAACGCCACAACATATTTCGCTCACTCTCACTGCAACCTGAGGCTTCCGAATCGCGGAATGCACCACAGCTGCTGAGTTCCTGGAGCATAGTAGTTTTGCATACTTCGCCCCAATCTATAGTAGCAGACGACAGCGCCGTTTTTCTATCACTTCTTTTTTTTTCTTCAGAATGCGTAACCAGATTGTGTGCTTACGTAACCTGGCACTGTCCTACTGCATACCTCTCGCGTAAGTCACACTTTGGACACAATGGCAAACAGTCGTAATTAGGGTCCCAGGTCCACTTCTGGCTGTTCGCATGTAGCATCTGAGCATGGTAAGTTTGCACTGAAGACTAAGAACTATATTTTGCAGCAGCACACTGTGCAGGTAAAATAAATTCAATTAATTATTTGATAAAAAAAGGGAGGCGCGCATGTCATTAAAACAGATGAGGTCATAAGTCATAGATTGCATAGAATATTTGCTCATTCTGGGATCCAGTATTCTCAACGAACAATGCTGACAAACTGCCAGGACATTGCAGTTGACTAGACTTTGTAAGAGGTGGCCTAATATTACTGGTGGTTGACATCTGCCACAAGTAACTATTTTCGAGTAGCGAAAACCATTCATGCCAAGCATCTTTCGCAGACGTGACTGGAAGACCAAACTACGCCCTTAAATATATAAACAGGATATCTATCATATATGCACTATGATGACGCAAGGCTGACAAATTTCCAACACAGTGCAGAAATGTCTGTTACGTGTTTAGGAGTTAAATATTTCAATAATATACTGAAATAACATATAATTTCAGATTAAAATTTGCCTGGTTCGCCTTGCACAGCTTCAAAACCTCCTTTCCTAACCTCCCGTTAACACTGTAAAGCGCTCTCCGCACCGCACATTCTTGCAATCTACTTCAATTACTACCCCCTTTCCCCAGATCTACAACTTGGATACCAACTTTTAAGATGCGTTTTTTTTTTGCATGGAATAAAAATTTGCTGTCCGAAATGATGGCGGAATCGAGTGAAATACGCTGAATACTGGAGTCAGAGGCCAAATGGACGCAAATAGCCTACGTTGCTCCGGGTCTATGTAATTGTGGGTAAGATAGGGTAATTCTAAACCCTTGAAAAACACCCGCCCGGCAAACAATGTTTAAACTTATTCACTTGAAAGTAAACTTCGGCAAAAATTAAATTTTAGCCGCATTGCCACCGCTTTTTGCGGCGCTCGCTGAATTGCTTGCATGTGAACAATCCTTTAGGGTCCCGCTTAACAGCAAAAGCATGCGTATTTATTTTTGCATTACACAAAAGATAAATGGCCGATATTTGCACGATCGTATAAGGTTCGCCTCTAACATGTACAAAGACGACCACGAGGTTAGGCGCATAGCCAGGGCAGAGGCCTTTGCTAACCACTACGGAGGGAAATCCGGAGTGTACTTTATGGACGCGACCGGCCCGCACCAAGGCGGGTGGTAAAAGGCGACAGTGATCCACGAGGGCAAAACGGCGAACGGGCTCACATTCAAAGCTCATAACGTAACACAGGAGAGAGGTCGCCATCGTGTTAGCAGCAACGCACTCTGATTCCCAAACAATCATAACGAATTCTCAAGGGGCGTGTAGGAACTTTCAACAGGACTGTGTCCCGTACGTGGCCTACCGGCTACTAAAAAAGAGCTCGGACCTGGCCTACCGACTGCTGCGAAGCATCTAGTACGTAGGAAGTTCATCTTGCCGTTTCATAGTCTGGGTTCCGGCCCACTCGGGGCTGGGAAGAAACGAAGCAGCAGATGTCTTCGCCAGTGCTCTCTGGGTGGGCAACCTTATCCCCCTCCTCCTCCTTAGAAGAATTCACACCAGCCTACGCTTTCAGGCAATTTACTCAGCTGTACCAAAGCAAACACAATCTTTACCTCTACCCTTGAAATGATTAACGAGAGCGGAAGAACGCGATTTTTTTCGCCTTCTTACGAACACCATGATGGGCCTGGCATCAAAGGTTCTCAGGGGAGTGCCCGCACTGTAGTGAAATGTCCTCGCACCTCTTCCAAATGGTGTGGACGTGCCCCTTCAACCCTGCCCTTGCACCTGTCCCAAACCCCACCCGGGAGGACTGGGAGCCGACCGTACTCGCCTGCTCCCACCTGAAAGCCCAAAAGGCCTTGTCAAACGAGCAATGGCGGCAGCGGAAGCCACTTGGGTCCCGTACTAGGAATTCTAGCCAGTGTTTGTGAGAAGGGCACTAGGCCTGACCCCAGAGCCACCTTCATGTAACTCCCTCTTTTTTTTTTAAGAAACATTTTCACCACCACTATAAGACGCGACTCGACATAACACCCAATGGCGCTAATTAACATGTAACAACGTTCCCTGAATGGATCTTAACAAAAAAAAAATAACAATAACTGCCACCATTTGGTAGTATTATTTCCTTCACGACGTAAATTAAATTTCGCAATGACAGGTGTGACAGAAATTTTTATGCGCACTGATTTTCCTCCCGAAAACAACAAAAATAGAACGCCACATGAGAAATCAAGAAATCGGCCCAGAACATTATTCATTTCCGAAATAGCCGAACGGTAAACAGACGGTGGCACTCACAAATAGGATTTCGTTGACCGGCTTTTGAACTACGCCGGAGCTGTCGTGAGATCTCAGAAGATGTGGCTAGTATTTTAGCTTGCGCAGAACACCGGCCGAACATAAGACTAAACTCCAAACATACACGTGCGTGCCAACGCCGCCGGCGCTCAAGTCCGGCCATGGGGAACACGAACAGCTCCACTCAAGCGAGCAAGATTTCTTGTCGCGCTAGTTGCCAGGCAGGCTACCAGACAGATTTATTACCTGGTGGATACTTTTTTAAGTTGCAAGGGAAGGGCTGCAGATGAAAGAGGTGTACAAGGAAGAGCTTAAAGTGAATAAGCCACGCAGAGCGCAGAGGTGCGAGTGAAAATATTCATAGAATAAAATTGCGAACGATTACGTTACTTAACGTAATCGTTAACGTAACTTAACGAGATTGGAGGAGTTTCCCCTTAGAAGGATAAGAGCTGGGGCGGCCCTTACCCCGTCGGTAACATGCCGATGCTAATCTCAAGCAGACATCGGATAAACCACATGCCCGAAGTGTTCCACACCAGCTGAAGCAGTGGATGTTCGCCACCTGCTGTGGACTTGTGCAGAGACAAGGACATCAAGCACACAGATTCTGCGGGAAGTGAGACTAAACACAACAACGGATGAGGACTTCTCTAAATGGCTCACCAACAACGATAAGAGCGGGAGCGTGCTCCGGTTCCTTACAGAAAATAATTTACATGAGTTTCTGTAATATGCCTTATTGCAAGCTTGCTTTAAAAAAAGATTACGTAACTTTATCATGCGAAATTAGAGCGCAGCTCATCAGCTGTTTTACCTTTTTCGCTAGATTGAGGCAAATATTTTGAGCAGGACATGTATGTACAATTACAGACAACTACTTTACTTTTCACACATATTCCTTCAAGAAACACTCCACTAACAGTTCTTGACTGTCATGAAGGAAGCTTTTGTCGGAGAAATGAATAGAGCAATTAAGTAATCGGGAGGTTGCGGGAGGCAGCGCGTGGGCCCATAGGAACGCTGCGCGGCGAAGAGTCTAATATCGCAAGCTGCAGACAAGAAGCATGGCCTCCGAGATCACTACCGCGCAAACGCGCGCGAGGAGGTAGTCTCGGAGGCCATGCGAGAAGAAAGAACCATCACAAATATCCTCAACTGGCTTGACATCTCTGCATTCAAATTTAGCAAGCGTCGCATCGAATTTCAAGCAGTATGTTTTAAATTCGAAAAAGGGAGGGCTAGATCTGGGCCAGGCCTTCCTCGAAAGCCAAGGGATGATCGGCTAGAGATCTAGAGTACCAAGCTAGCTGCATATACGCAAACTATATCAAAATATGGTGCTTTTCTCTGTGAGCGTGTGAATTTTCGGTTACTGCTTAATTTTTGTGGCCGTTCAGTATGGGCGCTCGCATTATTCATTAGTTATCTTTGCAGTGTGTACCACGTGTGGTTACGTCTTCCACTTGAGCTCTGAACCGTGCCGTTCATAATTGGTTCACAGGAAAGGAAAGGTGCTGTATCTGTCACACTTGTTCCTGTGACTGATTTATAGGAAAGGAAAGGCGCGGTAACTATCTCACTTGCTTTCTGTGGACACCTCAACCGCACAGTAAGGGAAGGTAGGAATGTGGGAGTGAAAGTAGAAAGAGAGAAAGACGAGCCGTAGTGGAGGCTGCGGAGTAATTTCGACCACCTGGGGATCTTTAACGTGCGCTGACATCGCACAGCACACGGACGCCTCTTCGTTTTGCCTCCATCGAAACGCAGCCGCTGAGGTCCGGTTCGAACCCGGGTACTCTGGCAAAGTAGTCGGGCGTCCTACGACCGTCTTACACCACCCCGCCGGGGCTTGGACATATTAACAGTACCGTAAAAGATGGAAGGAAGGTGGGAGTGAAAGTGGAGCTGGTTACAATGGAAAGGCGCAGTATCTGCCACACTTGTTTCCGTGGACACCTGATTTGCGCTTCAAGGAAAGGGAGGAGTGGGAGTGAAAGTGATCATGGTTACGAAGGACGACGCCGGTTGTGACGACGACGCGAAACTCGAGAACGGGAGCCAAAGAGCTGCGCTATGGGAAATGTTAGCGTAACTCCCATGGAAGCCTGTGTGTCGATACTGAGCGAGGCTTTAGTTTCTTCGCGCCTCATGCAAACTGGGCGAAAAAGCGAACACGTGACGATGTGACGTCACAAAAGCTCACGACGCCGTAGTGACGAACAATTGGCGAGGAATTTGAGTTAGTTTTTACTTTTGTTCGAAAAAGAAAGCCATTGACGACGGAAGCAGGATGATGCTCGGATAAAGCGCAAAAAGAGATAGCGTAACTGTTCAGCAAACTTTAATTGACATGGTTTTCTACTGTCCAGTTTTACGTTGACTGAAATGTTACGGCATCTTAAACTACCTTATCACAGCACCGTTCTGGCTCCGTCGTCATTAGCCTAGTCTTTCGTCGCGCGTCATGTAAACGCATTCTCGACGAATACGCATTCTGTCTTCGAACATGTTTCTGAACATAAAGGGCCTTCAAGTGAATACGGCACGTACATGGCTAAGAATCAGATAGCTTGAGGGATTTCACTAAGGGCATAAATGAGTGAACCTGTGCCTAACCCAAAGCCAGGCCTTATTAATTCACGATTACTTACATCGATGCGTCACGGCAATGCAAATCTTGAATTGTAGGAAAGCGACCACCACTCATTCGTCTGTCATGGTCTTCATGAAATCCTCGTGATAACAAAATGACCTGAGCGTATATCTCTAAACTAGACGCGGTAAGATTATAAAAGGGTAAAATATTTTGCGAATAAGCACAGTACATATCAGTGTCAAAGAACAAATAAAAAGGAACGAAATAACTAATGCTAGCGATGGATGGATGGATGGATGGATGGATGGATGGATGGATGGATGGAT
>JAJIZL010057413.1:23271-51561 GCA_023969395.1 Amblyomma maculatum
GGATGGATGGATGGATGGATGGATGGATGGATGGATGGATGGATGGAGTCACGAAATAGGCGCACATTTTTATTAAGCCGGCACAGCGCGAGAACGCGTGGCGTCGCATAAAAAGCTCGAGAAAAGCCTCCTTCCCCGCGCGAGAGAGCGCGTAGCTTTGTACGCGTCGCCGCTGCCCTCTTTCCCATCAGCCGGCGATCACGCGGACTCATCAAGCTGGAATATGCCAGAAAAATCCAGAACTTTCTATGGGACCTAGCCAATGACGACGCGCGGCTCGACGGGAGGAGAAGGGAGCGCTCTAACCAGCGAAAAAAAGTGCGTGTGCGCGCTAGTTTTTGCCCGGGTTAACAGACAGACGCGGCGCACCCTATTTAAACAGACCGCGCCGCTTGTGCAGTCAGTCAGTGAGTTAGTGTTTGCGCCGTGTTCGCCAGTGCTTCGACTGGACTCCCGGGGATCACCCGCTGCTGGCAAGCTCTCGGACCTGCGAGGGAGCGGCGCTCGTCTTGCGTGGCGGCCACATCGTGACTCTCGAGGCGTCGGACTGCAACAGTGCCCGGTGAACAATTTAGTATTTGTTTAGGTGACTCTCTCGTATGTGATCTGTGTTGTAAAGCCTCTGTGCTATTGAATCCCTCTGTAATTGCATGCTTCAGTTCAGTTCAGTCGTGTCCGACTCTTCGTGACCCTATGGACCATGTCACGCCACGCTTTCCGGTCTTTCACTATCTTCCAAACATCACATAACTTCATCTGCAGTGCCTCGAGAATGCCATCTAACCATCGCGTTCGCTGCCTACCCCTTCTCCGGCGACCCTGAACCTTTCCCAACGTCAAATCTTTCTCCAGCGACTCCTCTCTTCTCATCAGATGACCAAAGTAGCTGAGCTTTAACTTTAGAATTTGACCCTCCAATGAGCAGTCAGAGTTTATGGTCGACAATATCGACTGATTTGATCTTCTGGCAGTCCAAGGAACTCTCAAGAGTCTTCGCCAGCACCACAATTCAAACGCGTCAATCCTTCGGCGGTCAGCCTTTTTCACAGTCCAACTCTCGCATCCATACATCACAACAGGAAAGACCATAGCACGAGTTAAACGGATCTTGATTGGCAGACTAATGTCTCTGCTCTTTACTAGGCGGTCAAGGTTAACCATTGCTCTCTTTCCTAGAAGGAGGCGTCTCCTAATTTCATGGCTGCAGTCTCCTTCCGAGGTAATCTTGGAGACCAAGAAGAGAAAATCTGTCACAGCTTCCACTTCTTGTCCATTGATGCTCCAGGACTTGATAGGGCATAACGCCATGATCTTTGTCTTTTTAATGTTCAGTTTAAGCCCAAACTTCTTTTACGCGCATCAGAAGTCTCTTGAGTTATACTTCACTTTTTGCCATTAAAGTGGTATCATCCGCATATCTAAGGTTGTTGATACGTTTTCCAGCAATCTTCACTCCAGCTGAAGACTCGTCCAGACTGGCCTTCCTCATGATGCACTCTGCATATAAGTTAAATAGGCAGGGCGACAGTATGCAGCCTTGCCTCACTCCTTTCTCAGTCGGAAACCAATCAGTAAGACAATGCCCAGTTCTGACTGTGGCCTCTTGTCCTTCATACAGGTTCCTGAGGAGACAGAGGAGGTGAATTGGAACTCCCATCTCTTGGAGAGCTTGCCACAATCTGCTTTGATCTACGCAGTCAAACGCTTTCACATAATCAATTAAGCAGAAGTAGATGGGTTTCTGGAACTCTCTTGCTTTTTCCATGATCCAGCGGAGGTTGGCAATTTGGTCTCTAGTTCCTCTGACCTTGCGAAACCCAGCTTGCACGTCCGGAAGCTCCCGATCCACATACTGCTGCAGCCTACCTTGGAGGATTTTCAACATCACCTTGCTAGCATGCGAAATAAGCGCGATCGTGCGGTAGTTGGAACAATCTTTGGCACTGCCTTTCTTTGGAATGGGGATGTAAACTGACCTCCTTCAATCCTGTGGCCACTGCAGGGTTGTCCAAATCTTCTGACATAATGTATGCAGAATGTAACAGCGTCATGGTAGAGGTTTTGAAGCAACTCAGCTGGAATGCCATCAATTCCGCTAGCTTTGTTCTTAGCAAGGCAGGCTAAGTCCCATTCAACTTCACTCTTCAGGATGCCCGGCTCGAGATCAGTTATCAAAGCCGTCTTATGTTGGGTTTGCACATTCTGGTCCTTCTTGTACAGTTCTTCTGAGTATTCCTGCCACCTCTTCTTTATTTCTGAGGCTTCAGTGAGGTCCTTGCCTCGTTTGTCCTTTATCACGCCCAGCTTAGCACAGAAGCTTCCTTTGATATCTTTGATTGTCTTATACAGAGCTCTTGTGTTCCTTAATTGGCTAATGTCCTCAACTGCTCGGCACTGTATGTTCAGGAAGGCATTCTTATCTCTCCTTGCTATTTTCTGAAAATCCGCATTGAGAACCTTGTATCTTTCTCTTTCCCCCATAACTTTTGCCATCCTCCTTTCCTCGGCTATTTGCAAAGCCTCTTCACATAACCAGTTTGCTTTCTTGCATTTCTTTTGCTTTGGAACTACCTTAGTAGCAACTTCTTGTATTATATCACGAACATCAGTCCACATCTCTTCGGGCTCTCTGTCTTCTAGATCTAATTCTTGAAATCGATTCCTCACTTCCACAGCATATTAGCGTTTGTTTTTCTGTGAACCTCTCGTCTGTGCAATTTTAGTGTTTGTGTGTTGCTCTGTATCGTCTCTTGCTGTGCATAAAGATTGTTTTGTTTGTTACTTCTGACTCCGACCCTTACTCTGGCTTGAACCGGCGACAGCTGGACACCAAACGGCCATCCCCTTCTGTCACTACTAGGCAGTTGAATTCCGGCTGAGCTTGCCACGCAGGTCGAGGGCATCTCCTTTGCGACCGGAACAGCTACCCCGTGTCTGAGAGTGTGCGCACCGTTAAGGGCGCATCGTTAATAATCCCCTTAATTATTAACCAGTGACGGATGGATGGATGGATGGATGGATGGATGGATGGATGGATGGATGGACGGACGGACGGACGGACGGACGGACGGACGGACGGACGGACGGACGGCCGGCCGCACGGATGTACGGATCGACGGACGGACGGACGGATAGATTGACGGATAGATAGATGGGACAGGACGGATGTGATGGATGGGATATAGTTGCATCCCCTTTGAAACGGGGTGGTAGCAGTTCCTATCATGCTCGTTTTTTCCCTATCTCTTAATATTCGCTTATACCATCATTCTATTTATTGAATTTTCCTTTCTACATTACATACATTGTGTTATTTTTCTGCTTTTAAGACACCAATCTTCCAATCGTTTTTGCTAGCTTTTACCACAGATTCATTCACCCAGCCACTGGCATCTAAACCCCAGGGCCTAAGGAATAGTGAGAGCGCCTGCATCGATTTCCGGACAGATACCATAACATTCGAGTATAAGATGGTTAATTGTCTCCGTGTATTTACCACATACTGCACATGCGTCTTCATTGTTAATTTTTTTTTTTGTAGCTGCGTGTTCTAAGGCACTCTGATCTAGATTCAAAAAGTAGGGCACTGCCTCTTGAGTTATCAAAGAAAGCGTTAGAACAACCAGCTGCAAGAGCTTAAGCAGAAAATTTAAATGGGCATGGCTAATATTTAGAAGTTAATGCGTCTGAAAAGTGAAAAACACTGTGATACAGCTTCGCTTCCTTCAACTAAAATCTCACCCTCTTCACGATTCAATTCATTTACTCACGCTTCATTTGTCGTTAAAATAAGTCAATGTGTGGCTACAAACTTACAAATCCAGCATTTAACATATTCATGAGCAAAATCCCAATACCAATAGGAACTTCCCTGTGATACCAGCTAAATCACATTCAGTAAAGGTTGGGGCGGTAATGCGACGCTGTAAACAAAACACGCAGCAAAGGGAGCGGAACGGAAAGTTTCCGCAATGCAACATGCGTCTTGGGGGCAGTAAAATCTCACCTTCACCATTCCATCACAATATATGCCGCGAGAGGCCGCTCATGCAGACGTGTATCCGTAAAGCAAGCAGCCACTTTTGCGACGTGCTTGGGGAGCCGAGCTGTGACGCCGCAGTGTCCCAATGTTCGAAATGCTCACATGCAGCGGCAATCAGTTTCCCAACAAGCACGCAGTGTTCGCCTTACTGTAAAGCTCTACCACAATCAGCAGAACGAAATACTGACTCTTTGACACAGATACCCACTGTTCACGCAGCACGCAACGTTATACGTTCAACCGGGGCCGATGACGCACGCACCCCGCATATGATAAAGCTCCGGTCTGAGCCATATCTGAGCTCTGGACAGCTACGCAGCGGATACTAAATGACCGAGAGAGGTAGGTAAAACAAGTTAAAAAAAAAAAATATATATATATATATATATATATATATATATATATATATATATATATGACACGTTTTTTTTATTATGCAAGAAATGAATACTGAATTCATTTCTGCGCGTGTATATTGTATTTACTTTCTAGTTGTTTGGCAATTATCTCACTTTTAACGCGGTAGCGTTAAGGAGCTCATGTCGCAGAAAAGCCGGTGTCGTCGGCGTCGGCGGCGTTGGCCGTGAGTGATAAATCCCGGCATGCACTTCATAAATAAAAAACAACTTCCAAGATTGGCTGGGTGGGAATCGAACCAGGGTCTCCGCAGTGTGAGACGGAGACGCTACCACTCAGCCACGACTTTTTTTTTTTTTCTTTATTTCCTGGCTTTGGTTCATACCATTTCACAAGAACACAACACGAATAACACAAAACAAAGTACATATTGGAAGGTCATCATCAGCCAATGTCAGGCTGGCTTCGTCTCAGTACATTAAAACTCCCGCAACGACAGCAAAGGCTCTACCCTTGAGAGCCATTCGGGAGGTTCAGCAGCCACTTTCTGTATGGCAATAAACCAATTCACACTTTCTCGAAAGTATATTCTAGCGGGTCGAGCGTCCCTGTCGCAGTGATAGCCCGCCATTCTGGAGCGCCATATAGAGTGGAGGCCCATGAGCATGATTAAATCATACGGAACGCCATCTTCATTATCAATGCTTAAATACCGGATGCCGTGGGAGTCTATTGGAAATTCTTTCTTTATCGTACGTTGCAAAACATCCCAGAAATAAACCCCTTCCCAACAATGCAAAAAAACATGGTCTATTGTTTCCGGCTGCTTGCAGATTAAACAGTGCGCCCCCCATGGTAAAAAAAAAAGTCCCTTTCCTCCAAAAACTTCGTACTGATAATGTTCCGGTGTGTAATTTAAAGAAAAATGTCTTAGCTCCTGGCGACACCTGCATTTTCTTTACTCTCTTCAAGACATCTCTGCCCGGACCTCCACTGTATAAGGTTCTGTACAAGGGTTGTGGCAAAACAATGTCACATAAATCGCGATACAGATTTTTTCGTTTTACAGTGGACAAATATTCATTAGAAAAACGCACTGAAAGAAATCTTACACTAACGACGACCTCCCTGTAATAACCAAAAATCCCACCCGTAGCTTCTTCGGTGGAGACAACAAACTCCGGCAGTAGGCGCCGTAGCCTAACTTGGCAGACGGTGCGTAAGAAAGGGTCCGAAGCATCCCGAAAAAACAAAAACCGGTTGACCACCTGCCGTAAAAACAGATGGCCGAGTCCCAAACCGCCGTCTTCTACCCGACGGAACAAATTCGTCCTGCTGCAGCGTTCCCATTTACCTGCCCAAACAAAAACGGCGAAAATCCTGTGTAACTTCTGTACGTTTACGCGCGAACAACTCAAAACTTGCATTGCGAACCAAAGTTTGCTGATAAAAAAAAGATTGCATACAGTAGCTCTGGCAAAAATCGACATGTTGGCGCCTTTCCACTTCTCGGCTCTCTCCTGTAGTTCGGTCATTTGCCCTTTCCAATAATGCTCGCTTTCGCGGTAGGCATCCAGCTCGACGCCCAAGTACTTGGTCGGTATGTCTGTCCACGTAACATTGGCAAAGCGATCTGGTTTCGACGGCCACTGTCCATGCCAGAGCCCAAGGCACTTGGCCCAGTTCACCCCGCTACCGGTAACTTGAGAGAACTCACGGATACATTTGACAGCCTCGGTGATACTCTCCTGGTCCACCGTAAAAATAACGATGTCGTCTGCATACGCGAGCAGCTTCACTTCGGCTGCTTGTAACCTAAACGCACTAATGTTGACATTATTCATAAGTTTCATGCACAATGTTTCAATATAAATGCAAAACAAAAGAGGGCTGAGGGGACAGCCCTGTCGCACCGAACGCTGCAGTCGAATGGGGGCTCCCAGACTCTTATTAATAATCACTCTCGTCGTGCAGTTACGGTACGCCAGGGCCACACCCTTACATATAACTGAACCAACATTCACATGTTCTAAAAGGGAAAACAAAATTTCGTGGTCGACGCAGTCGAATGCTTTTTCGAGGTCGATCTGAAGCATGGCGACCCGACCATCCCAGTCATCACAACACTCAAGGACACTTCGCGCCTTTTGAATGTTGGTCACTATTGACCTCCCTTTTATCCCACACGTTTGGTGTGGTCCTACTATATCCTTAATAACCGTTTGCAACCTTCGGGCCAAAACCTTCATAAAAATTTTATATGCAACGTTTGTAAGTGCTATGGGTCTGTAAGATGTTACCAGGCGTAATTTGTCTATTTCATCAGTTTTAGGAATGAGTACGGTGTGGGATGACCCATATGACGGAGGCAGGGCATTTACTGTGTAGGCATCGTTATAAATTGCGTTCAAAATAGGTGTGATTTCGTACTTAAATTCTTTGTGAAAACCCGCGCTGAACCCATCCGGTCCCGGCGATTTACCGGCATTTAAACTGTCAATAGCGTGCTCCACTTCTGTTTCAGTTATCTTTAGTTCTAATCTCTCTTTCACTTCATCGTCCAGACGCGGTATCGTCGCCAGAAACTTATTCTTAAAAGTGATAGCGTCTACCGTGTGGGATGCGAAGAGGGTTTGGTAGTGGGCGTTGAACGCTGCTTTGATGTGGTCGTTGTCCGCCCGACTTCGATGATTGAAAGCGGTACAAAAGCGCTTCTAGTGAATGCGGTGTTGCCTTAGAAACGCGCCGTAGAACGCTATACTGCGGTGTATATCGGTAATTATGAGCATGTTACTTACAGAAGTCGCAGTTACACGAGTAGCGAAGTACGTTTCCGCTACATTTCTTCTGCGTTCTGCGCACATGCAGAGTCATCTTGCTGCAAACACCGAAGAACCCCTCCTCGCAATGTGCGGAGCTGCCCCGACACGTGGCGCGCCACTCGCCTCTGACGTTTCGCCGGGCACCCTCACGGGTTATAGAATCAAGCGTCTTTCCTTTCTTTAGATCACTAGCTTCGCTCATGTAGATTGTGAGAAGCACTTGTTTGAACAAATAATTAGAAAAAAGTTGTACAGTGCACTTAGAAGTGTTGAGTATGAAAACTATGTCTTTGTGTGACTCAAGAGCATACGGAGGGAATGAGTGGGCGGTGCGAACGAGGTGCAATAACGCTATCGCGTTCCGCTCTTGAAGGCGAAGCTTAAGCGTCCTCCAATTTTTGTGTTTAATCTTCGGCCACACAGTTCGCAGAAGCCCTTTGCATCGTTGATTATCATCATCATCATCGAGTTGATACCGCTGGTAATAGGCAGCCGCAAGCGTTTTCGTCCGAGTAGCGCGACCATTTGAATTGACCTTGGCAGCGCTCTAAAAAGCGCCTCGCGCCGGAAGGGGAGAGGGGGAACTCTCTTCTTGGAAAACGGGCCAAGCCGAGAGAAGACTACAAAGGGGACGCTCGGAGGAGGAAAACCTAGTGAAAGAGAACAAAATCATGCGAAATACCTCGTAGTAGCATAATATCCTCTGCAATAGTTGCACCGAAAGGCGCGGTTTTGACTCTGTGGTCGTTTAGGCATCTCCAATAACTCCCATGATGTTTGCGACCCCATGCTGTGGTCTCTCGTGACTAAAATTGCCATAAAAATGTCGCCATAAAATTAAGAAAATAATTTTAAAGTACACTAGAGGCACTGTACAAATGCACGGTATTTCCCTGTTTTATTTAGAATACATGAGGCACACAAGCTAACGCCAACGTCAGAAAAACTGCAAACGGGCAATATTTTTTTTTACAGTAAGACGTTTTGCAGGTCGGCTAGGGACATGATTGTGTGGCCCGTACCTACTGGTTCAAGCTTGCTTGCTTGAAGGAAAACGAGTTTCTACTGTTCGCATTGCAGTGGTATGCAAAGAAATCCTTTAGCAGCAGTAGCCGCAGCCAAAGGACCAACCCCTAAGCTATTCTGTCGTTCTCGCAGATTTCGCCGCCAGATTTCTACCTGTGACCATCTATCTACACGTGCCTGAATACTCACCCTATCTTCACTCGAATTCGCCATCTGAGCCTCGCACCTGCGCACTCAACGGCGACGATCGTGGATCTGCAGGCGCTGCAGGCGCTGCAGGCGGACAGGACATAAAAAGGTCGACGGCTACCGAAGAGCTTCAGTTGGCAGCAGCAGCCGCAACCAAAGGACCAACCCCTAAGCCATTCTGTCATTCTCGCAGGTTGGGGCACCCCTGATTGATTTCTTCAGAATTTTTGTTACTGCTGCTACTGCGCCGATTTATTCTGAGAGTATTTTCTTGTGTCCTGTTACATTCACTGTGCAATCTGAGCTTCTGTCAAAATGCCTACAAATGCTGAGCTGGCTAAGCGATTAGACGAGCTTGAGGCCGCTTTTGAAGGCAACCTGGACAGGCTGGCGGAGAAGCTTGCAGAGAAATTCCAAGCGAAAGGGAACATCCGAAGAGGATATTACGACACTGCAAACGGAAATTGCAAATTTTTTTGAAAAAGTAAATAAGCTCACCACTGTTGTTGATGAAGTCCGTACCGAAAATACCAACCGGATCTCAGCTAACATGGCCTCGAAGACTCAGAACGATACGTTGTTAAGGAAAGTAGCTGACCTTGAGCAGTACTCACGCCAAAAAAACGTCGAGATTAAAGGTGTTCCCTGCACTCAGGGTGAAGACTTCGCCGCCATTATAAAGGCAAATGGAGACAAAAAACGAGTGCCCTGTGTCCGATTTCGACATTGACGTCACACACCGAGTGAAAACAGTAGCTGACAGTAACACTAAACACATAATAGCCCGCTTCTGCACAGACAAAGAAACAAGAACTTGTGAGCAAGGGACGGAAGGCGCGACTCAACACAGCTGATTTCGGTTTTCCCGCAGAAAGCCCGAACCCAGTGTTTGTCAACGACCCATTGACCCCAGAAAATTAAAGGCTGTTTGGCAGGGCTTTGAGACTAAAGAAAGAAAAGGGCTGGAAGTTATTGTGGGTGGATAACTGCCAAATTAAAGCTCGACGCCTGAAGGAACCGCTTTCCGTATCCGCTCCGAGGTCGATTTGGCTGTTTTTCGCTAGACTGGTGTAATAGCACACTGCCAGCTTCTTTTTGTTTCCTACTAGCATGTTAAGTTACTTCTCGCCTGATCAGCTTACCCAGTTTCTTGATGGTTCTTACTTATCTAGTATACATTTCAATTCCAGAAGCCTAAGAAAGCGTTGTCATGATATTTATGCGCTATTATCTTCTATTAAACATCACTTCTCGTTCATCTGCATGACGTAAACGTGGCTATCACCCGATGGTTACTGTTCAGAATACTGTTATCGCTCACCGAAGCCGCACGTTTGTGCCGCTATTATTATATCGCCAAATATAAACTACTCAAGAAGGTCAGATCTTGATATTCGCATTGCCAACTGTGAAGCTGTGTGGATAGAGGTAACCGAACTTTCCCTGCCCACAGGTCAGCATAGGTTTGTTCTTGGATGTTTATATCGTTCCCCATCGTCATCAGTGAGCGACTTTTGCTCTTCACTTCACGGGAATTTATTTACTTTATCATCAGAGGAAAAAATGTGGTCATAATGTTGACATCAACATTACCTTTTAGAGGAAAACAATCCTGCCAGTGTCAACTACTTGAACTGCTTCCTCGGGTTCGGATACGAGCCTGCAGTTACGCTGCCAACTAGATGTGTCCCTGGAGGGCCGAGCACGCTTATCGACCACATTTTTTCCAACTTTATTTCTTCACAAGACTGCGGGGTCCTCGAAGTTGACATAACGGACCTCTACCCCATTTTCTTTCGTCTTCATTCCAGCTTATCCAGCAGCAAAAAAGTATTTCATAAGACTGTGGTTAATAAAGACCAATTTTTTTTCTAAAGTTTCTAATCTCGACTGGACGAATTTAAAGTCAGCAACAGTTGCTGCGATCTCTTTCGAAACATTTTCTACCGCCTTACAACACCGCCTGAACAGTTATTCGGAGACCGTTAAATGTCGCAAAAAATATTCCGCCTCACATAACCCTTGGTTACCACTGGCCTTCTTAACTCAATGCGTAAGAAAGAAAAACTTTACAAGAATGTCAAAAAGAGACATTTCAACTCAAACTCAAATCCCGCTACAACACTTACAGTAACATACTCAGCAGATTACTTAAAGAAGTCAAAAGGAAATATAACGGATAGAAAATTCACCAGCTTGGAAATGGCCACAAGGAAAAATGGAAAGTGTTCAATACTTTTTTAATCAGACAAACCCAATATCTACAAATTGAAAAAATAATCATGCCGTCAGGCACCGTTTACGACCATCCATTTGACATTGCAAACTTATTCAACGATTTCTACTGCAATCACACCTCGTTGCCAATTGATGCTCGTCTTTCACCTTTCCCACGCTGCCCAGAATAATTTTTCTTATCTCCTGTCACAGCACAGGAAATCCAAACATGTATTCTAAATCTAAAGACAACAAGTGCAGGGCTTGACCGCCTTCACCCCACTAACATTAAGTGGATCGCTCATCTTATTGCCGATCCTCTCTCTTATATTATTAACCTCATCTTTGAAACGTGACTATTTCCTCCTCAGCTAAAGAAAGCTAAGGTTATTACAGTTTTTAAGAAGGGTGACCGTCATTGTATCTCGAATTACCGCCCCATTGCCATTTTACAATTTTTAGCAAGGCAACAGAAAGGTGCATAGCACAGCGCCTGACTAGTTACTTCTCAAAGTTCGATATACTTTCTCCTCATCAATTTGGGTTCCGCTAGGGATATTCAACTAACTTAGCATTGGTTGCCTTCACTGACAAATTTAAATTTGCAGTTGATAACGGATGCTTTGCCGGGGCAGTATTTATTGACTTAACCAAGGCTTTCGATTCTATCATCCACTCTATATTACTAAGTAAACTAGAAGCTGTAGGGGTAGTAGGGCCGCCTCTCAATCTCATCAAAAGTTATTATTAGACAGAAAACAAGCCGTGTCGATTTCTAATGTGCTCTCTAACTTAAATACAATTTATACAGGTGTGCCTAAAGGTTCTATTCTCGGCCCTCTGCTGTTTTTAATATATATTAATGATCTACCTAGTTATCTTGCTAAATCGGAACCGTTTCTTTATGCCGATGACACTACTATATTAGCTACTGATAAATCAATCCACTAGTTAACATCTATGCTGACTACTGATCTCAATAATATTTTAAACTGGTGCCATCGTAACTGCTTGCAGATCAACCCTTCCAAGACAACATTCATGGTATTCAGCTCCAATCGCAAGGCTCCCGTACATATCTCACCACTTACTTTTAATTCCCATTGCATTGAACTTTCAGAATATTGCACATTTCTTGGCGTTACTCTGGATGCTAACCTTAAATACAATAAGCACATTTCTAACCTGAAACAAAAATGTGGTTTTGGCATGAGAGCACTACTAAAAGCGCGTCCCTTTTTCAATCGTGACACTTTAATAGCTCTTTACTACGCAGTCATTCATAGTCTTTTTAATTACTGCATCACTTCATGGGGAAACACTTACCCGTCACATTTATATCAACTGAAACATCTTCAAAATCAGGCCATACGTATAATAACCTACAGTTCATACCGCAGCGAAGCGCTATCACTTCACGACCACAGCATTTTACCGATCACTTCACTGATTACCCCTAGTCTCGCAATCCTACTTTATCAAGCTGCGCACAACACCATATCCTCAATTGTAATCAACAGGAGGCCCTCACCAATAATAATCAAACAAGATTTGCTAAGGACAACAATTTTCTATTACCAACCGTTCGAACTACGGCAAGCACACGGCTCTTTTTGCTTCTTTACAATATTGGAATAACCTCCCTTCTCATGTCAAGCAATCCACATCTCTGTCCAGTTTTAAACAACTGTTATCCGAATTATCCCAATGGTGTCACATAACTTTCAAAATAGTTTTTTCTTTATATACACACCGCTTTGTTCACATTCAATTCATGAGTGTATTCATGTGCCCGTTGGGAAGATGTATGACTTTGTATATAATTTTCAAATACCTTATTTTAACAATACCGGCGCGCATGAAAGTTTTGAGCTTGTATTGAATTGCTACTGTTTTGGTTTTGCCATACTATATCCGCCGGTTTTGCCTCTTTTGACTTCTTTTGCTGTACCAATAATATTTTTCATAAGTTTATACATCCATCCATAGGAGGTCCCGATACAGCCTTGAGCTCTGGGACCTGCTTCTGTATTATTTATGTAATACCTGTTTTCATGAATAAACAAACTTTCTTCTTCTTAAAAAAAAGGGTACGAGCGCGATTAAATGAAAAATCAAAGTACTTTAGACGCGCGTTTTCAAAAATACCAATTCTGAAGCAAAAAGTCTGAAAATAATGAAATACACATGCAAGAAGCTCTATCAGAAATGCTACAAGGACGCAAAAAATTCTGATATCAAGAGGAATGCAGAAGTAAACGAAACAATAACGAAACAACACCAAAAGAAGGAACACAGAAATAGGTGCTATTTTAAAAGGCACGACGTACCGAATACAGAAGCCTGGAATTCAATATTTAGCGCGTGCTCGATTACTCATTTTGAAAATTTCAATCTGGTGTTTGCTAAATATGCGCGCAAAAGCCTCTCAGCCAACACACTTCTAAAAAGTTGTGGTACAGCTGTTTTAATACACAGACGCCGACTCAGAAATTCGGAAGTGAATGTTTTAGGTTCTACCTTGTTCGGGCTGATTTCGAGGTATTGGTACCATCACTCAGAACAAAACACCTTGAGAATACAATTCAATCGTTACGAAAGAACCCACGAAACACATAACGTCTCATAAAGTTCTTTAAACAGCTCTGGAAGGCTACAAACATCTTGTTCTAGAGCAAAACGTCTCACAGACGTCGGCGGAAAGAAGTTACCTAGAAAACGTGTTCAGCACGTCTATACTAAGACGCCTTTTCGAAGACATCTCACATATGTTTTTGGAGACGTCAATTAAATGTTTTTTCAAAGTTCCCTCAGCGATGTTTATTCAGAAACTTCACAAATACTATTGTAGAAAAGGTTTACTAACTTCTAAACATCCGCAAAAAATACTCCATGTTCCACCTGTTCACAATGTTGAATGTTGAAGTAAGAATGTTCACGAATCACAGCAAACATTTTCTACGCATGATTTATTGCAGCCACGGAATTAAACAATAATTACGGCACATAAATTGTTAGTCAGCTTTGCATTATTCCAATGTTTTAACTTGATTATTTGATAATCAGAAAGAGAAGGTAAGAGACCGCTTTAAAATAATCTCGAACTTTGAAACTGCGGTTCGTCCTAACGGGAACCGAAGCCCCGTCATTTGCGTCCAGCTAACCTACCGCTCGTAAGGCTGCACTGGATTGCACACCGATCCTGAAAGACGAGGGGAGGCACGCGAATGACAGCAGTTTTTTCATGCTACGAATGCCTATTCATTCCAGCTTGCCTGGCCAACCCCAGAAAACCACCGTATTGCCGCCCGTAAGGCCGCACTTGGGTAGAATGCGGGTCCTGAAAGACGACGGGAGGCACGCGAATGACATGCTTCTACTCCGGCTTGCCTGTGAGCACGAGAAAACCACCGCACTGTTGTTTGTTGCTTGGGCAAGAGAACAGTCAGCAGGAGAGCCGATCGTACGCTCGAACATCATTCCGCACGCTGAAGCCTGCTGCGTTGTGGCGCTTTGCTCGATGCCGATGCAATTTACAATTTGTCAACATTGCTTCATTGATTCAGGCTTTTTTTCTCTTGTTTCTTCAAAAATCATAAAGTTTAAATTGAGAAAAAAATATAAAACTAAACTCATAATTGTTTTTGTAATAGTTGGTTTTTGTAGGCAGTTATTGTTTTGTTAGAATTTTAGCGTTGCAGTCGCTAGCGACTGCTTGCTACCCGCGCGCACCGATCGTTCAACTCATCTTTTTTCGTCTTTCCACATGCTCAACGGTCACTCAATGTGCTCTCGATGGTGTGTGCTAGGGTGTGCAGTCTTTGTTTCCCGCGCTTGGACATTTACGCTGATTTTTCAGCTTTCCCGCACTGTATTTTACAACCACTGCTGCGCTGTGATATGGAGCTCATATTTCTCAACAGTAAGTAACTTTCCACTTTTCTTGTACGGTGAAAGCAGCACGCCGAAGCTGAGCCGCAGATGTGTCTGACTAGCGCGCTAGAAACACGGGTAGAAAGAAAGACAAACACACATTGCGTGTTCGTCTTTCTATCTGTCCATGTTTCTAGCGCTGCTTTAACGTACTGTCCAACCAACTCGCCCAACAAGCAACTTAGGTGTATTGTATTGGCTTTTGTTAACTTCACTGATGCGTGCTAAGTATGTGTGGTAGCAAATGTAGAACTGAAGTAATATATCTCGAGGAGTTATTTTGTTGCTAATGATCGTGTTGAAGATGTGTAATTATATTAGTCTATTCGAAAAAATTCCAGCACTTCACTGGCATCAGATGTAGAATATTGTCACCAACACACGTAGCAAGCAGCACAACAACCGAGCTGGCCCTTTTTTAATTAAGCGAAAACTCGAGAGAGAGACGAGGATGACGCTTAGCCACGTGCCAAGACATTCGGCCACTTAGTGGCGCCAGAAGATGGTCAGCGGTGTGGCATTGCCCCCCTTCCAAGGGGCATCGACCCGATGCCGCAAGCGTAGGGGAATAGTCGAAAAGCGGGGCAAGTTATACGGGAAAGTCTCTGGCGCTGGTTTGGATCCTGATTGGTTTATCGATTGTAATAGGGCTTCATTCGGGCAACGTGAACTATTTCAGATTTCGGCTGCCGAGAGGAGCGTACAGTGCCTTGTGGTAGCACCTCGTAGTTCACCGCGCTGAGGCGGCGGAGCACCTCGTAAGGTCCAAAGTATCGCCGCAGAAGCTTTTCAGAGCGCCCTCGTAACCGTATTGGGCTCCATACCCAGACTTGGTCGCCGGGCGTGTCAGGCGGGTCAGAGGCTCAGCGATCTTGGAGAAATTGTTAACAAAGCGACGATAATACGCGCAGAGGCCGAGAAATCGACGCAAGCTTCGTTTATCCGCTGGTTTGGGTAATGAAGAGACAGCGGCCGTCTTCTCTGGGTCTGGGCTAACACCACGAGCGCTGACAATGTGGCCGAGAAATTTCAGCTCGTTAAAAGCAAAGTGGCATTTTTCAGGTTTTAGAGAGAGACCGGCAGATCGGATGGCCTCGAAGACAGCGTGCAAACGTTTCAGGTGCTCGTCGAACGTGTCCGAGAAAATCACAACGTCGTCGAGATATACGAGGCATGACTGCCACTTCAGACCAGAGAGTACAGTGTCCATCATTCGCTGAAATGTGGCAGGGGCCGAACACAGGCCAAACGGGAGCACTTTAAATTCATACCAACCGTCTGGCGTAATAAAAGCGGTCTTCTCACGGTCTCGCTCGTCAACTTCTATTTGCCAATATCCACTGCGGAGGTCAAGGGACGAAAAGTAAGTGGCATGGCGAAGGCGATCGAGGGAATCGTCTATGCGTGGCAGGGGGTACACATCCTTTTTCGTGACGTTGTTGAGGCGTCTGTAATCCACGCAAAACCTCAAGGTTCCATCCTTCTTTGCGACGAGGACAACAGGCGAAGACCAGGGGCTCGTCGACGGTTGGATAACGTCGTCCTGGAGCATTTCTGTTACTTGGCGGCGGATGGCATCACGTTCTTTTGAAGACACCCGGTAAGGACGCTGACATAGTGGACGTTGGTCATCGGCAACTATAATTCGGTGCTTCGTTAGTGGCGTCTGTCGGACCTTGGAGGTTGATGCAAAACAACCTCGGAACGAATTGACAAGATTATCTATGCAGCGTTTCTCACTGGGCGAGAGGTGCAGGTTCACATCAGTCTGAATGGCTGTAGGCGTCGCATTGTCGGGGTCTGACGTGTTGGTTAAAGCGTACTGGCCTGTACATTATCCAAGTTCTTCAAAATAAGCGACCGCCGTGTTCGCCGTCAAATGTTGGGGTTCACATGTGAAGTTTGTCACTAGCACGTTGGCTTGGCCACGGACAAGTTCGACAAGGCCCCGAGCTACACAAACTTGTCGAGTTAGAAGCAGTGACATGTTAGCTTCAGCAATGCCACTCGTGCCGGTGCTATGATCACATTCGACTGTGACGAACTTGCTCGCGCGCGGAGGGATCGTTATGTGGTCGTCACAGACGCGCAACATCGTTTTCCGGAAGTCCGTGTTGCTATCAACGGCTCGCTTGGTTGAAAACGATACCATGAGCTGCTCCCGAAGGTCTATAACCGCACCATACTCTTGAAGAAAATCCATGCCGAGAATCAGATCTTTGCAGCACTGTTGTAATACGGCAAATGTGCCAGTGAAAGTAAAACCGCAGATCTCTATGCGGCAAGTGCACATGCCAATCGGCGTCATTACATGACCACCGGCGGTACGCATCATTGGCCCAGACCAAGGCGTCAGAACCTTACGGAGTGCCGTGGCTAGCTGGCTGCTCATGACGGAGAAATCGGCGCCAGTATCCACAAGTGCGGTCACATCACAACTGTCGGCGGTTACAAAAATTTCCCCGGAAACAATGCGTTCGCAGCACGTCGGTAAGTTTATCGGATCGGGTCGCCGCCGCTCGGGCCGTCGCGTCAAATCGTCGGGTGGAGGCTGTTTAATCTGAAACGTAGCAGCGGCCCCACCCCCGGAGGTCGCCGTGTTTAGTTTTCCCGGTGAGGGGACGTGCCTCTGAATTGCCCAGAGGAAGAGTACCGAGTGGGCGAAGCAAAACGCTTCGGAGATGTCGATCGCGACCGCCGTTGTGGTGACGTTGGCTGCATCTCGTTAGCAGCCAGGTACTCCTCAATCTCCTGTGGTCTTTCGCCATAGCGGGGTCGAGGCGCGTTTGGTGGAAATCCTCTCAGGCCTATTCTCCGGTATGGGCAATTGCGAAGAATGTGACCAGGTTCGCCGCAGTGATAACAGAGCGGCCGTCTGTTGGGCGTGCGCCACAAGTGCGCCTTGCTGATAGCAGGACGCTGGTATTGCTGTGGCTCGACGGGGCGCAGATCTTGTTGCTGCTCGACGGGGCGCATGTAGCGAGGCGGTGGTCCGACAACGGGACGGAATGGATTTGGCTCGGGAGCAGGTCGACGTAAGACATCACTATAAGTCATGATGCATGGCTCCGGTTGTGGTGCAGGTGGTGGTGGTGGCTGCACCGCTCGCCGAATTTCATCACGGATGACGTCCACGGTAGATTAATTATTTGCAGAGGGAGCATTCAAGTGGAGGTTTTGCAGCTCTTCGCGGACAATGCTCCTCACAAGCTCCCGCAATGCCTCGCCGCTGGCTGCTGGCACGGACGAGCAGCAGGGTGTGGCCGCTACGCTTGCCTGGCGGCCGTATTGGGTACTCCGTTCCTGCAGGGAACGTTCCATGCTGGTAGCTTCTTTCGCGAAATCTGCGACAGTTCTTGGGGGGTCGCGAATGAGGCCAGCGAACAACTGCTCCTTCACCCCGCGCATGAGGTGCCGTACCTTCGTTGCCTCAGGCATGGTAGGGTCGGCCCGATTGAAAAGCCGCATCATGTCCTCGACAAACATGGCCACACTCTCATTTGACTGTTGAGACCTTGAACGGATTGCAATCTCTGCATTTTCTTTGCGTGCACTTGAGCTGAATGTTGTAAGTAACTCACGGCGAAAGGCTGCCCAGTTGACAAAGGACGCCTCGTGGTTCTCGAACCACGTCTTGGCCGAGTCTTGCAGCGCGAAGTACACATTCATTAGCTTCCGCTCGTCGTCCCATTGGTTAAATGCAGCCACACGGTCACAACTGGCCAACCAGTCTTCCACATCCTCTAACCGGTCACCATGAAATGATGGCGGTGATCGCGGTGCGAGAAGGACGAACGGTGGGCCGTTGCTGGAAGGCTGGCTTGTCTGGCTGCTCGTCGTGGATGTCATGGTTCGTAGCGGGGTGGACAGCGGTTCAAACTCAGGTTGTAGGCCTCGCAGGCGACGACTGGCTTTATGGACAGGAGTCGCGTCCACGCGTTGATGAGCAGCGTCACTGACGTCTTCGGGGGCAACGTACATGGGATCTTACCCAGCACCTCCACCAAATGTCACCAACACACGTAGCAAGCAGCACAACAACCGAGCTGGCCCTTTTTTAATTAAGCGAAAACTCGAGAGAGAGACGAGGATGACGCTTAGCCACGTGCCAAGACATTCGGCCACTTGGTGGCGCCAGAAGATGGTCAGCGGTGTGGCAATATTCGTGTTTTCTTCCAATAAATAGTTTGTAGTTGTGCGCATATGGTGTCCTATACGTTTTTGTGGTCATCTTTGCACCGTAGCGTTTTCAAATCAGTACCCTCAGCTCACTTTAAGGTTTTCTGTGTATGTACAGGGTGAATAAAGCTTTCTTCTCTTAAAACACACTAGAAAGGACTGTTCCTCAAGTTCACGGTAGGTCAGTGCCCGAAGCATAAGGCCACTGCCTCGACCTCGTTTTGTGTTGAGAGCTATGGGGGATTTTTTTTCATGCATGGCCTACTTGGTGAATGATTTTAATTGCTTTCTTGGTAGGTCCGGGCATTTTGAATAGATGCTAGTGGTATCACCTTATTTTAGTGTTTCCTTTTTCCGTGCATATTTTTCTTTTCTTAAAAACCCCACAATACCCAGGCACGGACCTGAACTGCCACTGCTTTGGCTCGTTTGATTATTTTTAGCTTTTTGTGTCTTTGCAGGTTGCTGGAATCTTGTCTGTCCTAAAGACCCCTGGAAAAAGCAGAACTTGGAGCTTACGATAAGAAATTGAATTTAGCTCATCAGGCAATGCCTTCAGTGTGCATTATGATTTTATATATCTAAAAAGTTAAAAAAAAATATTTTTATGCAGACCCGTCTGGGTGGATGGTTCCAGTGAGTTTACATCAGTGCATTTGCATGCATGCCTGTAACTTAAGTTTTTTGCCAGTGCAGGTTGTTTGGAATTTACTTTTGCAGAAGAACCTTCAAAAAAGGCTTCTCAAATCCATGTTGTCAACAAGTTTATTTGCTGATTTCTTTTACTTTTGTAGATGTAGTGCCATAAAAATTCGTTCTGAAGAAGTATGTGTTCTTCATACATTCAGCATGTGCATTCACTATTGAGTGTAGTGATTTGTAGTTTGTGCTCATTGTCCTCAATTCTGCATGTGAGATCACACAATACTCTGCTTTGAGAACATTTTTTCGAAATTTTAAATTTTGCAGTTAACTGGGGAGAGGGTGAATTGTTGAAGGCTTGCATTTTCTACAGCACTATAAGACACAGCTAGAGATGACACATAATCGGTGGGACGGTATAGAAGTAAAATTTAAAATTCTATAAAAAAAGTTTTAAATTTTAATTCACTTCAGCCCAAATGATTTTGTGCCATCTCTAGCTTTGTCTTATTGTGTTGTACAAAGTGCAAGCCTTCATCAATTCGCCTTCTCTATAGTTAAATGTGTAATTTCATTAAACTTAGAAAACAATGCTCTCAAAGCAGAGCACTATGTGACCTCACATGCAGAATTGAGGACAATGAGCAGAAACTGCAAATCGTTACACATCTAAAACAAGAATAGAAATGTTCTAGCCAAGAGGGTTTAAAGAAGTGTACTAGCATAGCTATAGCAGAGCTACGGCTAGAAGCAATGTCTAGAACAAGTATAAACATTTTCTAGGCGAGAAGTTTTCAAGACTTTACTAGCCTAGCGTTAGCAGTGCTAAACCGGAGCTACAGGAAGGCTTGTAGCTCTTGGGTGTACATAACGTCTCAAATGAGACTTCTTTTAGAAGTGCCCATTTCTTGGCCTAGAGATATTCTAGATGTCAATTAGCTCTTTTTGTGTTTCGTGGGAAGCGCGCTTTTTTTCAAAGCATTCTGGAAAGCACCATTCCGCATATGCTGTGCCTGGTCCATCTCAGAAAAAGAGTTTTTCTGAGCCATACTCGATTCATTTTCTATGGGCCTCTTCAGCCCCCATTCTTTATATAATTGATTCGCGATGCCTTTCCGAATGCGTATTTTGGTTCAATGCAATACAAAGCTGCGCTAATACGACACGGACGAAGGAAAGGCAGGACACACACAAACTGTGCAAAACAAACACTTGAACTGTTCGCTCCACTATAAACCAAACCAAATCATCAAGGCCAAACAAACACTTTCTTTCTGCTGTCGAACTTCCGAAAGCAGTCTGTTTGGTTGTGCAGCCCATACTAGCAGCACCTGTGTTCTAGCAGTGGTAAGCAGAAAGGAAGTGTTTGTTTGGCACAGTTTTTTTCTCCGTCTGGTTGTCTTGTTTTTCGTTATTAAGGGCCAGTACAATATTTATGGCTTGCAAAGAAACTGCACATGCCTTACATAATATGTATTGTTTTCACCTAAATTTACATATAAGAAACTGTGTGTCAGATACAAAAATATTCAGCATAACATTTTGTTATACTTTTCTTCAAGTGCACTGTGCTGATTTTGCAAGAGGCGAGAACGAGCATGCTTCTCAGCAATAGGAATTCTTCACTACTGGGACCTCATCACGACCTGCTCACCACTGCTAGAACACAGGTGCTGCTAGTATGGGCTGCACAACCAAACAGACCGCTTTTGGAAGTTCGACAGCAGGAAGGAAGTATTTGTTTGGCCTTGATGATTGGGTTTGGTTTATAGGGCAGCGAACAGTCAAAACCATTATTTGTTATTTTTGGAAAGCCGCCGGCACGCAGCCTTATCTCTGTAACGGTATCGAGTGGATCAATTATATACTCTTGGTTTGTTCATGCTCGTTGTCGCGAGACGCGGCTTTATCATTTCCTTTGTTGCGGAAGAGGCTTCGAGATGTATCTCGATAGATTCTGGTCAGGCCCATAGGCCTCTTCAATATTCCAGTGTATGCTAGTCAGAATTTGCAGCTTTATCTTGATGTTTCTTCGCCGCCTTTAAATTGAGCATTGAGAGTGCAACGGGACTATGACTACCGAGCACGCTTGCTGCTATCGCAGACATCGATTGCTTTGTCCTTTAGCCGGAGCAAGTCAGCCCAATAAAGAAATTACTGCAGCCGTTTTCAAGCCTCCTGGATTGCGCCTACGGCCCTTTCACTACCACGTGTCATCTGATGGAGGTGGTGGCATTCATGTTCCGGACCCTTCCTACAAGCCAGAACAGCAGCCTTGTTTGTGCTTCCCTGGGAAACCTGCCCATTGCCCACCGAGCCAGCCACCGACTTAAGGGCTCCAACCTGAACAAGGGTGACTGCCGGGCTCCACTCGACCCAGGAAAGACGCCGCAACAATGACCATGTCCCATAGCCAAACGCCTGCTTCGCGCATGTTTCAGCAGCATTAACAGCCGCCAGTTTTCACTGGCGCCCAAGGCGATCCGGAGCACTGGCTAGATCATTACGAACGGGTTGCTGCATTTAAAAGTTGGGACGACGCTTCAAAGCTTCAAAACATCCGATTGGCACTCGGGGTCTGCTTGAACATGGTTTGAAAACCACCAGTCCTCCCTAGCGACTTGAGAGGAATCCAAGAAAAAAACTATTCAAGGTATTTCATGAAGTAGGAGAGAGCTGAATTACTCCTTCAGTCTCGAGGCAGTTCCTTAATGAGCCCCTTTTGAATACGATGACAAAATGAATCGCCTGTTCCGCACGGGAAACCCTAACATTAATAAGGCGAAGAGCAAAGTTCTGATGCGAGGCATCAAAGAATCCTTTTTTTTCCATGCCTAGTGAGAAATGCCTAGTGAGAGACCGAATATGAAAGAAAAGTGTCCTCAGTAGAAGGGACCCTGGATGCTCGGACTAGAAAGCACAGCCGGCCTCTTCGCGTACTCTCTGCAAGCAATGGCGACATCACAGCTACAAGCGGAGATACCTTCCATGAGAATATCCATGAAGTCGCCCGAAAAGAACTGAGCCGGTTGCTACCACCGTCCCATCAGCCCCACGTGGGGACGCTCACGCATATTGCGCGTGAAGTTGTGCAGTAGGCGCTTGGGAATCCTACTTTGACGGATAAAATGCAGCAACGGCAAGCTATGAGCTTGCCGCTGTTGCACGCCCACCTACATCCTGACGCGACCCACCAAACCCCCCTTGACTCGAACAAGCTCCTCCTGAATGCTGCTTCTTGGTCACAGCCTGCTTAGTATAAGAATGACCTTTCAACCCCTGGAAATGCGACGCCTGAAGGACGCCCAAAAATCGCAACAATTAACAATGATGTGCTGCCTCCGCTACCACAGTGCACGACGGATCCGAGATCAAACAGCTAGATAAATACGTAATGCAAGGACCCGAACAAAAGACTTTGAAGTGGCTGTTGACGGTCGCATGGTTACGCTCTTAGGGGATATCCGGGCTCACAATTCTGTCATCAGCGAATCGTTCGCCACCCAGTTCAATAAAGTGACCATCACTTGGGATGACCTACTAATCCGCACCGCTGTTGATCCGTCCAGGCGAGGTACCGTTAGAGCAACAGAAAATGTTTTGCACTTATCCTTCCTGCTTCACGGTTCTACTGAAATGCCCGCGAGGCATGATTATAGGCATTGGTTTTCTCAGCGAACATAAGGTGACCATTGAACTTCAATCAGTGCTCAAGCTTTTGACGGAAAAACGCACTGGCTATTGTGACGAATTCGATGCAAAATTTTGCTCTAACAAACCCCAACGGAAAGTTGACCAAGCTGCTCTGATCAAGCGTCGTAATGTGCGCGAATAGCACAGACATCGAAACCACTGAAAGCATTGTCGAAGGAAACACCCGAACGCTCTTGCAAAGAGGTCTCGGCGTCGCAAGAGTCATTGCGAATTTCCGGAGAGGACAAGCACAGGTGCTGGTAATGAACTTCACAACATGATAACGTGTCTCAACATGAACACAACGGTCGCTTTTCTCCAAGAAATAGCGGACATTTAAGAAATCTTCGCCCTCCCCCACTAGAAAGCAGACGACTCATCCACACGACATCATCTCACGTTCGACATAAATGATGCCCTACCCGGCACAAGGCAGCCCAGATTCGCTCTCTTCTTGAAATCTACAACGAGTACTTCTCGACAGCGTCGAAGGTGCGAAAAACTCTGTTGGCAAAGCACCGCATTATCACGGACGAATATGCCCGACGTCTGCGCCAAAGCCCCAACCGTGTATCGCCGCGAGAAGGCCAAGCTATCCTCGAGAAAGCAGCTGCAATACTCACTGATGGCGTTATCTAGCTATCCAAGAGCCCCTACGCGGCACCAGTTATTCTTGTGAAGAAAAAAGACGGGACACTTCGTTCCTGCGTCGATTATCATCATTTGAAGAACATAACAAGGAAAGATGATTGTCCTCTCCCTTGTATTGACGACACACTGGACCGGCGCTGGAATACATGATATTTCTCATCCATGGACTTCAACGACTACTGGCAAAGTGAAGTCCACGAGATAGGAGTGGTTTCACCCCACTAAACGACCTTTTTGAATTCAATGTAATGGCAATCAGAGTGTGATCAGCGCATGCGATGTTTCAACAATTGATGGACACTGTGCTGGCGGGCTTGAACTGGCATATTTGTCTTGCACATTTGGATGATGTCGTTTTCTTCTCCTCGAGCTTTGAAAAGCATCTAAAGAGGCTTCGGACAGTGCTCGAGAGGAAGTGGGGTTTCTATGTCACATCTTTAGTAACGATGGTGCTCGCTCGACCAGGAGAAAGCAGCTGTGATCGCCAGTTACCACAGCCTGCTGACAACAAAGCTGTGCGCCGATTCCTTGAACTGTGCATTTATACTATCGAAGATTTGCCAGGAACTCTTCGCTAATCTCCGAATACCACTCCTCGCTCTTACTGGCGCCTACGCAACTACGCGTACAGCTGCACGTAATGTTCTTGCAAATGTTCTTCCATTGCCTATTCCTCTAGGCCAGGTATGTGTCAAGGTCAAGCTTTTTATACTCCGGCAACCTATAGTATAGGGTAACGTTACATACAACCCTTCTGAAACGCAGCATTTGTTCAATCCGTGGACTGATCATCCCTCACTGAAGTTTAAATTTCATTTTATTATACTCCCCTATCAGGAAGTCATGCTCTGATCTTTTCAACGCGCACTGCATATCTATACTGACGGGTCATTCACACTTCACTCCGCGGCCGCCGCTTTTCTAGTGCTGAACTCAGCCCAAAATATATAATTTGTTCATCGCCTTTCTTTGCAGCCACCTTCCAGTGCGTATGAAGTGGAACGTGTTACAAGCTTACATTCTGCTGTTTATTATGGACCTAATAACCCTCCCACAACGCCCATTCATTCTATACAGATTTTTGTCTCGGGTTTCTGCCATTTCTGCAGTAAATTCGTTTAACCTCACAATTATCAACCTTAAAAAGAACCGGTCGCTCTTATCGTCCCTTACTCCATTCATGTTATTCCATATCCGGGGCCACTCTTGAATTTATGGTAGTGAGTTTGCCGACAAAGCAGCTGGTAGCACAGGCCACTACGGTCGCTTAAACCCTTCTACCCTTTCACGACTTTGTGCCCATTCACCCTTGCATCATTTTTCCCTTGTTTGTAAAGCACATATTGCCGCGAAAATAATAGCGGCACAGAAATATTTAATTGGATGCCAGATAATCTCTATATACCACGAAATTGTCCGCCTGTAATACGATTACAACTCTAAATACAAGGCATGGAAGATTTCTTGTTTATATAAAAAGGTACGTCTATCCTGCTCTTTACTTTGTTTCTGTGGTAAGCTGTGTCGAGACGTCCGTCACTACTTCAAAGACTGTTCCCCTACAGCTCTGTTTGTTTCTCGCCTTAAGTCTTTTTGCTCATCCGATATAACAACGTCTCCATACCCGACGCTTCGTAGACATCCTGTCGCTTGTGCAATTTTAATTCAAATAGAACACATAAGCAGCCCTATACCTGACTATTATCACTAATTCTCTTCTCTTATTTGAATCATTGTTTCTAGATATTTCGCATTCTTTATATTATATGCCGCGGGTTCTATATCTCTACATACTTTTTATGGAAGGTTACTTGATGCTTCTTTTTTTCTTTATTTTTGTCCTAATTCATTCTATATTTGTTTTTTCGAAATATGGTTTTTAATTAAGTACGTAATCATTTAGAGTTTATTTCCTTTTCTTTTATCAATAATATGGTTCCACGATTCCACTGGATTTTTTTCAGGTATCCTTTCCTTCTCTCCCTTTTTTTTGGCTGCCTCATTACATCGGTGTATTTCTGACCTGTTCACTGTTGTGGCGAGCACGCTGCTGCTGCCAACAGTTCATCCTTGGCTTAACAAGCACCAGCGGATTTCCTTTTGATCCCGTATATGAGTCTGGGGATGAGGGACTCCTCGGAGTGTCCTGCCTACTCCTAGCCATGCTCTATAAAGGCGAGGAAGAATACTCTATTTCATTTGTCTGATTCGGACACGCCAATTTGCTTGCATGGAGGCGCCTATTGGGTGTAGCGGGGAGGTCACGTATGCCTACTGGATCACGCTTCTAAGTGTCTATTTGCATTTCGTCGTAGTGTGCCCTTCGATGCCGCTAACTCTCCATCTTTTAAAATGGCGAGAATTGGGCTCAGTTGGTTAATCATGGTGGTTCACCGCGCTAACTCCTTGAACGGCAATAAACACAACACAGAGCATGAACTACTAACTAGCAATGTATCGCTACCGTTGTTTCCGAAAGAAGTTGACCTACTTAGGCTGTCACGATGAATGTTTCCAGCTGTATGCTTTTGATGCCTACGATGAATGATTTCCTCAGGCTTCCTTGTGTCTTTGTTTCTCTGATGACGATCATGTTTTTGTGTAAAAAATGACTTCCGTTTCTTCCATTAAAAACCAGTTGTTAGTTCGCGCTCTGTGTTGTTGTGTTTATTGCCATTCTTAGTGTTAGCGCGGGTCTCCATCTTTGTTTTACAAGCACCAGAGTATGACCTACTGATCCTGTGCTTGAGCCTGACGGTGGTGGGGGCGAGGGTCTCATCGGAGAGTCCTGCAGACCCAACACCACGCTGTGTTCAGGGGAGGGCTCTGTGCTCCTGTGTTGAGAAGAGTGCTTTAGGCATGCCTTTCAGTTTGTCTGGATGCGCCCGTGAATGCAGTCACTCTTGCCTACCGAGCCAGGTCCACATAGGCAGAATGCATAATGCTATGAAATGAGTAGAGTTATAATTTTTAACTCCAGTTCGACATAATAATTTTCGCCTTTTCAGCTGCGGTTCTCAGACGACTCTGGTGTAGTGGTGCAGTAGTTATTTTTATGAAATTTCCTCCAGCGTTTCTCTTACCGAGCATTTTCCGGTTTATATAATCTGGTGTAGTGACAGATGTCTTTTGCATCAGACTAGATTTACTAGGTTTTTTTCTCTTTTGCTTTGTCTAGGTTTTACATTTCTTTCTGATACACTCTCTTTCTTGTGTTTGTTTTAGTTTTTCAGCACTTCGTTCATTTTTTTTTCATTCTTCAGCTAATTAGTTTAGTTTTATATTTTCCTCTTCGGGTGGGTGGATTTGGCGACCAACGATTACAATGCCGTAGGAGACTACCATTCCCTATTGTCCACCTGAATTTTCTTTTTCCTCTCTTTCTTTGGGGGCTCTCTTGGTTACTATTTTACCTCAGTCTCCGTTTTCTTCTTTTGAGTTTTGTACGTCTGTCTCTCTCTCCTTGCGTTCTTTTTCATTTTTGTATGTCCGTTGTTTTGCTGCTTTTATTTGCTTTTCCGATTTTGGTTCCTGTTTTTGTTTGATTTGCAGGTCTGGATGCTAGCTTCTGGAATGGTTTCTTCTTTAAGCCAGCGTGGACCACCTCACGACTCGGACCGTGTTGTAGCTTCTTTTTTGAATGGTTATTTTAACCTATTTCAATTTGAAAAAAAGTGTTTTTTTTCCGTCTCGAGTTCTTGCTCTTCTTTATTTAATTACAATTGGCTTTAACCCTGGAGAAGCTTTTGCTGGCCCAGGCTCCCTCTCCTTTGTTATGTTTTTTTGTTTCAGTTTGAGAAGACCAATAAAATGGTAAAATGGTAAAATAGCGCAACTTACAACGGCTGACGCACATTTTCAATGGAAAGCGCCGCAAGCGGAAGCCTTCGACAAGCTTAAGCGCCGCCTACGCTCTCCTCCTGTCCTAACAGAATTTGATGAAAACTCCGAGACCTAAATTCCCACCGACGCAAGACTTAACTGTGGGCCCAGGCGCCGTTCTCATTCAGAAAAGTGCTGGACAGGAGAAAGCTATAGCCTACACTAGCAGGTGCCTCCTAAAACCGACACCACTTACTCGTCGACCGAGAAGGAGTGCCGCACGATGATCAGTGCCGCCTCAAAGATCCGCCCGTCTTAATACCGTCGACCATTCAAGCTGATAAACGACCAGCATGCGCTTTGTAGGCTGGTAAAGTTAAAAGACCCGCCGGCCGCAATGCCTAAGGCAGCCTACGTTTTCGAGAATTTCACGATACTGTAGTCTACAAGTCCAGCCACAAGCATTTCGACGCAAACGGCTTATTCGAAGCTCCCGTCGACGCTTCGCTGACAGAAGACGGCGACGATGCCTTGTTGGGACCGGTAAACTCCGGCAGTCTTGCACAACAGCAGTGATCAGATCCTGAGTTGAGACTGAGCGGATTGCTTGGCTTCCCCTTCCCTCCTGCTCTGTTCAGGCACCATTCGTCGTTAGCATTAAGCAATGGCGTCCTCGTAAAGAAGACCGCAACAAACACGACCACGCAGCTTCTTCTT
>JAJIZL010057417.1:5482-26599 GCA_023969395.1 Amblyomma maculatum
TCTTGTGAAAAGGGTTAAGGGGAGAGTTGTTTTTTTTTTTTTCGAGCCGGGTTAGAGCATGTTTCCGCAGAGCAGATCTAGAACGCTTCCGTGTTCCGTAGCTTGGCGTACGTAAGAGCACGGGAACGCCCATTGTTGACAGATGTAGAAAAATAAAGTGGGGCTTCTGTCGTTATATTTGTCCTTAAAAATGTACGGGGTCCTAATTCTCACGACACCTTTAACCCTGCCTGTTGGTGCAAAGCTCTGAGAGATGTTTTTTTTTTTTTTTTTTTTTTTTCGAAGCGTTTGCCACAAGGCATAAGTTGAGAAAGGGGGAATGGGATGCAGGAGATAGAAAGTTAAAAGAAGGAGTGTAGTCCAGTTGTGCTTATGAATTCGAGAAGGTCTTTCTTACCAGAGATGTTTTTCACGCCACCTACGTCGTTCCTACATGTACGCTTCATGCATCACTTGCGTTACTTTATACTTAGCTCGGGCCATTAAGAGACACTGTGGGTAGACGGTTAGGACGTTGGCTTGTCCTAAAGCAAACCGCGAAGCGCGTGTTTTTCACACGAAGGGGGTATTTGTAAGCAACGCATTTCGGACCTGTTTCTCTTCACTGAGTGCTTATTTAACGACTTCATTCTCTGTGCCGTGTATGCTATAACGGTTTTGTGTGTACTAATACAAAACCTTTGTTGGGCGGCGATTTCAAGGTGCCTTTACTCATTGTGTGGATGATTGTTGAAGGACAGTACTCCATTGTTCAGTTAATAAAGCCGAGCTCCTTATGGCTTCCGTGGATCACCGCTTACATCGCCCTGCACAGAAATGATGGTTTAATTTTTTATGCGAAGTATTACACATGCCGTGCCGCCTCTATTGTAAGTGTTTTCGCGAATTTTGTGAAGAGGCTGGCCGTTGCACAAATTTTGTTGCCGTTGTGGGCATTATGTTACGCGTGATTAATGCACTGTAACACTCATTTTGTTTGTCAATTTGATATCGGCATTTTTTCTTTCGATGTTGGTTTACACGTAAGTCTAGCGGGGCGGGAAATTTCATCGTTGCCTTCAGCTCTCACTGGGGCTTTCTTGATGTAGTACTGAAACTTAACTTTCGTAAGCTATGGATTCTGAAACCCTCCGCCTTTTTTACTTTGATGATACCGGATCGGGCAAAGCTGAATTTCATTTTAAAAATGCCTTAGGACTTCACCAATTGTTCTGCAATCGCTAACTGACTTCAGAGCTCGTCAAGTGATCTGTTCGCGCTCAGAGCTGATCTCAATTTCATTGCATTTTATGTTGAAATAGATGTCGTATTCTCTTGCTTCGTCGAATTTCAGTGGCTTTATTGACATGCCATCCTTTTCATTATGCTTGCTCTAGGAAAATAAAACCATGCATCTGCACGATAACAAACACTGTGATCTTTTCTGCTTTCAGACCCATGAATCCCTTCCCAGACTTAGCGGCCAGTTCCTTTGACATAAAAGATGAGCCAGTGCTACATTTTTCGGATTGTGATAGGAACCTGCCAGTACCAAGTCGGAAACTGCTACAAAAAAAGTGTGGTTTTAAGGCGCCCGTGCATGGGAATTCGACTGTGATGAGAAAAGATGAAGATGTCCTCAATTGCTATAACTGTTGAAGTTCCCACAGAAATATAGACGATGCGGGAACTGTATATTTTGCTCCACTGTGGGCCTTGAGAACATTGAAGGGAAGTACGTTTCTGGCTAGACTCGTACACGCAGCAAAAAAAACTTGTACACATGGCATGTTTCTTCCTGACAGCTAGCGATCACTGCGTTTAGTATCCTCTCGTTTCTTTTTTGAATTTATAAATTGTATGATTTACGCGAAAGCATTCTAGAACTACATCGTCTGTGTGCGTTTTCGAAACTAGGGATTTGATGTTCTTTCTATTTCAGCTCTTTCATAATTTTCAGTATTATTAATTGTATAATCTCCCCTCCCGCCTCCTCACGTCTACTTTTTAGCTCATGAATGTAAAGTTTTTCGAAGTACATTTGTCAAAGCCACGTGTTACGGAGCCTTAATGCTCGGTTCTCGAAAAAAGCTTGGTAACAAGTGCCAGCGAACGACACACAACAATACACTATGCAAAAATGTGTACAAGCGAGGAAGAGCTCGGGGCGTCCTTCTTCGCTAATGACTTTTCTACATTAGAACCAAACTGTCGTTTATAGCACGGATACCGGATATCCTGCTTCTTTTTTATTTAACAAAAGATATTTTGTTACTCGAATTCATTGCCCTTTAGCTGCATATGTCTCTAGCTACAGGAGCGGTTCAGTGACTCTGCTTTCCCTCGATATCACTTCTCGCCGAATCAGCAGGTAATGCTGCCTGCACCTGGCTTCATTTTTAACCGCTCTATGAAAGCCGCGGTATGTTTTCCTATATGCGTCCGTAAATGTTTCGAGGCATTGTTTACCAGCCCCGGATCACCATGGCCCAGGGCATGCATTGGTTATGTCAGATGCAAAAATGAATAAAAAGGCCTCGTTTGTATTGTTTTTCTTTTTTTTTTTTTTTTGAGCCAAGTCGGGATATAGAGACGATATACCCCATTTCAATTTCTCTTATTACAATAGTGCTCCGGAACTGAGCTCTGCAATGGGTTTTTGATGTGCGAGCGTGCGCAGCGTTCCGTGGAACAACTGAACAAACAAAATTTTAAATGCATTTACCTCGCTTTAGTGCAGTTTTAAAACTAACGCTATAGCATCCTCTGGAGTGCGCTAGCTTTTTCTTTCTTTTAATTTTGTTAAAACTATTGCGGACGTGTTTTGTTGCGGTTTCACGCCTTCGTGCCGATGCACACCCTATAATTTCATAACGTTCGCCGAGAGAGCTGTATCTCCACGCATGAGTTGAATTGTTCAACTCTGCGAATCAGAAGTTCGTTTCCCGTTACGGCAATTAAATGTTTCCTGCTATTCTCGCTGTAAATTGCATTTTCCCAAGCTTCTGGTTCTCACAAAAGTTTTAGCCTGGCATTTCTGCCCAAGCATTAGTGTTATTAGCAGAAAACAAACAAATTGCCCTTTCTGGCATTCTTCATGTCTGATAAGGAGCAAAAAGTGCATGTGTTGCTCAATAACTTATTTTGCAAGATTCCCCCCCCCCCCCCCCTTTCACTAAAAAGCAAAGGCGCAAGGTAAGAGAGAACATTGTGATCCACGCTTGAAAGTGAAGGTCGATTTAACTATCCGTAAGTATCCGCGTCCATAAAGCTGTCTTCTCGAGTTGATGCTGGCCGTGCCAGTATTTCAGTACTCCTCATTTCTACACCTCCGTGACATCTGTCTGTTTAATGAAAGTTAAGTATTTTCGATATAACGCAGCAGTCATCAATACAGGCGCAGTTCAACATGTTCAGAATCTGCCCTTAAAGGATGATTCTCCCCTACAGGCCTAGATTATCAGTGTGCTAAGTAAACACTCAGTGCTATATTCAGTACTCCGTAAAAGCAACAAAAACTTTGAACTAAGGTATCCCTTCAAGCTAAACATTAGGTGTCCCCTCAAGCCTCGCCTTAATCGTAGACATGATAGAGATTTAAACACCGCATTTTCAATCCGCGAATGTTCTTACTTTTTCTGTTTAGGTTGTTTATTGGGGAAAGAAAGGATCAGCATCTCAGTTCACGGTGGAAGAACTACACTTAAAATGACAGCATACAATCGGGAGTACATACATATGTCGACGGTTCGAATCCTTATCTCAAAGTAGCCTCAAAGTTGACTACCAGATGAATGTTGAATAAGAAGCGAAACCAACCTGGACGCTGCCAAAGGACGCTTGCCTCTCCGTTATGATAGGAAATCTCGCGAACTTTTTTTTCCGGCACGCCAGCTGACAATATGTATGCAACATCTCAGTTCTGATGAAAAAAACTGCGCTGCAGACGTGTACGGAGGTGAAGAACAAACAGGACGGGCGCTGACTGGTGATGACGAGATGATGACACGAGTGATGATGAGATACATTCAAGCTGCAAGACAATCTTGCACTGCTCGTTCCGGATCCTGTGTACAGCTCGGTAAATTTTTAATGAACCAGCAACTGCGCTCGCCTTTCTCTGGCGGATTTCAGACCTGTTCCTCTGGCTGAACTTGAAATAAAACTCTGCAAAGTAAGGCTTGATGCCCAATGAAAGTTGCTTTTATGACTGAAACATGGATCAGAAACATTATATAAGTTTATGCAGTTTCGACGTTCGGTGTGCTTATGCATTTTTTTTTTCAGTATTTGCTTACTCGGTTTAGAAAGAGATGAATTCTGGAGTAATCCTATTGTGTATTGTTGACTAAATAATCCTAGAGGTGTCCGCGATGGATTAGAAGTCCTCACCTTGGTTTATATGATTTAACACGCTGTTGTAATCCATAGTGAATTGCAAGTTAGTGACAACAGAACATATGAATGCGCGCGAAATGTTTCACTGGCTTTCAAAAGAGCGCCCAAATTTAAGGCACAAAGTGCGCGGAGGAGCACCATGTCTCCGCATGTAGTTACGACTCGCTCGCCGTTCTTTTTGTACACCCGCTGCAGTTCATGTAAGCAACAGCCGTCGTAGCGAAAAGTTAACCGCACTCTACTAGCCCCATGCGCATTTTGGGATCCTCTAATGAAGTTGTTACGCGGGAAGTGGGTACCCGCGGGCAACAGAGCCAGAAATATCGGGAGAGAGAGCGCTACCAGGAAGCAGTTCCCGCTTTACCAGCTAGCTCCATGCGTGTTTTGGGATAGCGCAATGAAGCTGTTACGCGGGAAGTGGGTTCCAGCGCAACAGTGCCAGAGAGATTGGGGAAAAGGGCGCGACCAGGCGGCAGCTCCCGCTTGATCAGTGGAGCATGATGTCTCATCACCACTTTCAGCAGTGGAAAAAAATTTCGGCAGGTCGAGCCGCTATCGATGCAACACCGCTACTGAGTCTGCCGTGACGGGCGAAAAACTATTGCAGCCAGGAAAGGCCAAAACCACTCCCATCCGCCCACTCTGTCTTGCCCCAGTCCCAGCATTCCACACCAAGAAGTAACACAAAAGTAGAGGACAGAGCGCGGCCTGTAACTCGCCGCATTGAAATATCTTGACAGCGCACAGCTGTCATGACATTGTCGTCCATTTTGAAAGTAAGAAATGAGGAGATCGTGAGGGAACGTAGAAACGTAATGAATAATGCGGGTGCCTGCTCAAATATATGAAACACGAACGGAGCGCTAACTGTTTAGGATAAGGAGGCTAATTGCACTTTGTGTTGACAAACGAGTAAAACGTATACGTACTCGTTCGTTCGCAAGACGTCAGCGGTGCTCTCATGAAGCTTTGAATGGAAATAAAACCATGAGGCCACTTCGCCTAATTCCCGTGACTGATTCCTCGCGCTATATAAACGATTTTTTTTTTATCAAGAATACTGGATCGCAAATTATGCTGTCTGAAGTAATGGCAGTAAAAACAGTCGTAAAAGTATTTCAGCCAACCACTTAGCGTCCGTGGTTTCACGGAAATCTAAGTTTCACGAAAGAGTGATCCGTAAGACAGAGTCGAACACTGAGTGAAAAACACTCCGCTGCAGCTTTACTGTCACTGCCACACCAGGCAGTTGGAGCCTGAGAGTTGTGTACACAACTGCGCATGCGTTAGGCCATGCGGCTGGCCAATAGTGTAACAGACCACCACCAATGAACGTCCCATCCACGCCATCGCACCCTATCTGTCGTCGGGGGGCATATTGATTGCTGCTGCCGCTCCTGATACCCTTCGCACTTCCTCCTTCTCCTCCCCATTAACCTCCGTCAGAGCTCGGTCGGCTGGAAGCCATAGCAAGAGTGGGGCTTATCAAATTACCGATGACGCGTCTAGCCGGGCCCCTTTTAACGCGTTGGCGGATGCCGATAGCATTCACGATCCCTCGTCCCCTCCCTATGCCACTGCACTTCCAATGTACGACACATACCATTCAAGAGTGCTCATGACATGCTCTTCTGGGAAGACGAACAGTGGGGAGGGCAAAGGGTCGCATAGGATCTTCTACCTGCCGATGTTGCACGTTGAATTAGTTGAGTGTTTTTTTAACCTGCCCCAGCTACACTAGTGTAATAAATCTCCAATGCTTCCAATGGTATTTTTCTATACTAATGTAGCTGGTGTAGGTTAAAAAGTGGCTTTGTTTTCAGAGTGACCAAAAAAAAAAAAACGATTCTTTCAACCAGGTTACTCAGAGAGGTTCGGTGGCAATGCTGGCGCTTGTCAACAGCTGAAACGAGAAAATATTTGTGCATGCTTACTTTCACCTTAAATAAACGTGAGACGAATTTAATTATTACAACAAAAAAACTATAGGAATGGAGCACTAGTGTCTGCAGTTATTAGGTCATGCGCCCCTTACTTGCACGATTTAGAATTAACCGAGGCAAGATGGCAATGCCTGTTTATTTAGTGACTTTAAGGGATGTTTATCTTTTTTTTTTAAATACGCTTATTTCCTACCTGCTGACTTGAGGTGTTGAAGCAAGTTTCATGGTTTTCTGCAGTGGTCATGGTGTTGGTTTTGGTGTTGCAACAAAAGGTGACGAGGACAGCAAAAGCAGAAACTAGAAATGAATACACGTGTTGACGCTTGTGTACTTACAAGCTGTTTAATGAGAGGCACTGCATTTGAAGGCTGTGAAACTGTCTGATTCACTTGTAAAATATACTAGAACTTGTTAACTGGAATAACGGAAGTACTTCTGTTATTCTTCATTCTCATATGTGGTAGAAAAGCACCGTTTCTGCTTATAAATCGTGTACGGAACAAATAAATAGAGATTAATTTTGACTATTTTGGTGGCTCCATTTATCAGTACGCAAGCGCTTTAGCATTTCAATTTCACAAATTGCGTCGACAACGGATGGACCCGCAACCTCGTGCTCCGGCGTAAGACGCCGTACCCACTTCTCTTTGTGTAGCAAACAGCTATGCAGCGACCCAGAAGTACGATGCTTCTCTGCTCTGAAATCGTATAAAACTTTCCAACCAACTCCCTGCTAAGGCCCAGTGGTTTAGAACATATAAAGTCCGAGCTGAGTGGCAGGGATATTTGTGAGGAGGCGATAAAAAGTGCGCTAGTGACGGGATCACTCACATTACTCATTGTCACTTTACTTATACAAGCAGCGTCAGTTGTTGGAAGCGCAGGCGGGCATCATGTTCGTGGTGAATGCAGAGCAATTAGTGACTTCTTCAGTAAAGTGATTGTCAAAGGTGCCCAAGAATACCGGCAGCCACTGAAAAGCGAAGCCGACTTTCACATAACGCAGCGCTGTACCTTATTATTTGTTACGAGGAAATGGGATGCACTTGTGAACTTCCGATGTTCAATGGAACTGTAAACGTTTCGCTGTTTTTTAAGTAATGTGATGAATGACGATAGCTATGGTTCCACCTACATGTTAGAATGGTTCGCCATAAAAAGACCGCTACGTGAAAGTGCCGTTACTATACAGTATGCAGACACGCCCGAATAGCTGCAACAGTTTTTTGGGGGACCAGAAAGCTGTGTTCACAAGCCAAGCTCACAGAGATTAATGCTTAGTAGGCAGGTTATAACAACATATATTCACGCGGTAACAACCAGTTGTCAGCTAAGTGTGCACTGAAATATACTCAGCAAAGCTCCGCAGAAAAACATTAGTGTACTGGGTTCCGTGTCGAAATTCCTCATGATAGCACTGTATCAGACTCCTCCGGCATGTACCGGTGCAGTTGACGTTTTGGGGCGTGTCCAGGTGTATCGGGTGCTTATTGGCTCCAAATATTTTTTTTTTTTTTTTTGTTTCAGCGCGGAATGTCTGCCGGTGTAGACGCGGCAGGAAGAGAGGGTAGGTTACTTCCATAAGGCGGGCCGCGTACTTATTATTCCTTACTTCCGCTACAGCATTGATATTAGAGAGCTTAGCACAGGAAAAGCTTATAAACCCACTCGTATACTAGATAGTGAACACCGGTTGCGCATGCGAGGCAAAAGGAAAGAGGCCAAACAGGGCACTGTGCTTTCGTAACAGTAGTTTCTGGTAATCCGGTATGCGTCTACGCTACGATGTCTCTCGTATATTATATATTTCATATGATACGAGCTCCGAAGTTTCTCCGGTGCACGTTGAAGTCTTCAGGATGGCTTCCGGTGCCAAGATTTTTTCTCCTCCTAGATGGAGACTTACTTTAGTACTAGGCGCCCCTCCTTCCGAAGTGCGCAGAACGACGTGGCCGAGAAGGCCTCAGCTATAAAAAAAAAATGCTTGATTGCAGTTTACAAACAAATTTGAAGGGTGATGAGCACGCCCAGTGCCCCTTACCTGGATACAGAACAGAGATGTGAGCTGACGCGAGGGACATATAGAGCTATCGAAATTAAAACGCGTAATTTTATCTGGTAACCGCCCCCCCCCCTCTTATGCGTGCGCGAGGACACACGCGCACACAAGATTGATGCAAAAAATAAAACCACGAAACTCACGGCACTAATTTGGTGCACACATACACTGCTAACGGGCTTGAGGTATGGGAATGCAACAGACCGCATTCTGGACACCGTTCTATATGCGGTCTAACATTTTTGTGTTTTTCATAAGCACATTACTAGAAAAGTAGAGCGAAAATGTGGCTTCATTGCTATATAACTAACTTGCACGCTGCTCCGATAGCCTAGAACAATATCAACGTACCATGAGTATAGGAAACTTGGAAAACTAACCTTCTGAAAGCGTTATATTTTCTGTTCACCGGTATTGAGCAGACCAAATTTTACGCCGTTAATTTGCCTAATGTTAGCCAGGCTGGAATGTTACAAATTCGCGATTACATTATGTACACAAAGCTCCAAAGATGGCGAAAAGCTTGGTGATCTCGTGCACCCATTGATGGATCTAAGTGGACACACAAGAATCTGCGTCGGAGGCACTTTTTTACGCCACGGGAGGTCGACAGTAATTGGTGCTTTTATGACGCAGATTAAGGGCTTTGCCAAAATGGGCATGCACTCGAAACCGGAAAATGGCAAGGAGGTCCTGAAGGAAGGCTGCCACATGCAGAACATTTGGCTTATTCGATTAGGGTGACCCCGGGGAATGACAACCGCACGCGACAGAGTACTCAGTGCCAGAGCCGAGGCCCCCTCCTCAGTCCCTCATCCTCCCTGTCATTTGCTTCTGAAAAACACATGAAATAAAAAGATTACAAGGGTTCAACGCTGCTGAACCAAAATATTGAGCGAAATCATTAGCTGTGGGTGACCGAGCGTTCTTCTTCTCTTTTTCTTCTTCCTCAGCCCACATATGAAGCCCCGCTTTAACCAAGCCGTATGAACGTGCCTTAGTGGTCTATAGGGGTAACGTGAATGCTAGGGTCCTAGCAGGCTGATTCTGGTTATTCTGACATAATCAAGTGTACCGACACCTATGAGCACAGAAAGTCGCACGCACGAAATGCGCTCCTCAGTCTGGCATCCGAAAGTTATACACACGACGTAAGGTAAAGACCAAACTTACCCAGAAGACTGACTTACGAAAGTCATTATTTATACTGAGTGCGATCAAAGCAACCGCATATGCATCATCCTCAATTTCTAACAGTGGTTATCTGCACAAGATAACGGCTTGAGGTGCTAGTTGGTGCATCATCGTATTCAGATATGTGGCGCAAACAAACACAAACACAGGAGAAGATACACCCCACACGCGCACACTACCAACTGTAAGAAGAACCGGAAAACACTTCCTCTTCTACACTCAGGCACGTCTCAACTTCCTCTTCTTCTCATTTTCCTCTTTGCCATGGGAGTTTACGGAATTTTTCCCCTCAAGTACATGGGCCTCGTGGCTTCTTAGATGTTGGCAAGATAAAGTTTCTCATTACATAGGGACTACTTAAGTTATGGGGTGTGGATGGACATGTCCTACTGTATATGTGTGGTGGTGTTTTTAGTAAATGACTTGTGACTTTGTGGTGATATTTGCCTGTCCAGCGTGGTAGGAGTTGCTGGGCAAAGCAGAGGTGTGGATTTACAAGACAGTATAGATTTTGTGACTGTCATGTTTGGTTGATGTTTTTGGGCTGAGAGGAAGAAAGTGTCAATATTCCCTTGGGAAAGAAAAGGAAGAATAGAAGAAGAGGAAGAAGAGATTGGTCACCGCCATGTTTAGACAAGGTTAAGGTCTGAAGGAAGTGAGTGCCTTTTTCCCCCTAGGCAAAGAAGAGGAAAATGAGAAGAAGAGGAAGTTGAGACGTGCCTGAGTGTAGAAGAGGAAGTGTTTTCCGGTTCTTCTTACAGTTCGTAGTGTGCGCGTGTGGTGTGTATCTTTTCCTGTGTTTGTGTTTGTTTGCGCCACATATCTGAATCTGCACAAGAATCCACCAAAATAGTGAAGGTAAAAAAAACGCAGCTTCGGAACATTCAGCACCAACAAACGTGTATGTCGGTCGACTCCGCACTTGTGCACAGCCAGAGGACACATGCAATCAATCGCTCCGTGACTCGACCCGATAGGAGCCGTAGGAGATGAAGTATCCGCCGGGTGCCAGGTTTTTCTATAAACGTTGTCCCGCGCCCCATGCAGCAGTTCTTCGTTTTATGAAAGCATTGGTTTGCGATTTTCTTTGTTTCGTTGTTCCTCGTCAACTGTGTGCCGGCACGTGCGAACAGTATGCCCGAACGTTGGTGCCTTGTCCCCTTTTTCTCTTTTACAACTACATTTAGGAAAAATGACTCTGAGAATAATTTATCTTACGCGGGGAAAAAAGCGAAACCGGCCCCTTGCCTGTTTGCCGTGCGGGAGGCAGGTCGTCCGAAGCCGAACGATGCACTCGCTTCATTATTCTCTATTTGCACAGTTCAACCTCTCCCATTCGCCACCGACACGCGACTCACGCGCAGCGCTCCTCCGCCATTAACCCCTGGAAGTTCAGTCAAGTTCTGGGTCAAAGTGGGAAAACAAGCCAGTTGGAAATCGTACCTCTAGTAAATTGGTTTACTCAACGAAGCAGTGAAGGTACACGAAAGAGAACAGGGGAACTCTGTCGAGCGAAACTGGAGAAGAGACGCAGAAGGGGGAGGGAGAGTGAAGAGGCCGGGATGATAAATGGAATAAAATCTGATGTTTACGGAAAAATGCGTTTTACGGAACAAGTTTCGGAGTAATTGCATATCACGTTCGGCGGGCTTCTAAACTTCTCGATGCGAAACCTGACCTCAGATGAAAAGGCTAACTCCAAACTTTTTGGTTCTGACACCCTGACAGACAAAGCTACATTGAACCACTGAGTCCAGTAATGGACTTCAAGGTTTCTTCTCTTCGTACGGTTCCTTTTTCGGGTCCATGCTTCCTGCAACTCGCTTAATCACTAATCTCGTATTCGTGCCTCTATTGTCACACACACTTTCTTTTTCATGCAGTCGCAAGCTACCCCATTATATGCAAGCCAACTAGACATAAATACGCTTTCCTACCTGATAAAACCACAGGTTTTCGCCTAATGGTAGCACATGGCTGACTCTAAATGCATGCGTCCTGGAGCGTTAGATTGCCCTCACTCTACCATCTGAATTGAGAAGCCCTATTTGGCCGCTCCTGCCAAATTAGTAATTTCATGTGGTCGCGCGCTGTACATTCCGTACTACCAATCACTACCCTTCCATGTCAGCTGCTAGCTACCATCTCCCAGAGCCACTGCCGCGATTTTTCGCTAACAAAGCCGACAAGGCCAACTCTGGATTTCTTCGAAAACATCGCCTTTAACGCGACAGCATTGAGATAGTAATCGCATGCAGTGCATAGTCATTACAACTCTATGCCACAAAGTTTCGTTAACGTTTTGTACCCGCAGTTGTTGTGCTTTGTGTGTGGTGATATTAAGTGACTTGAAATGATCACGCCACTTTAGATCATGTGGGAAGGTTTCGGATTCTAAGAAAAAGTTAGTGTCTCTTAGATGTCTCGTAGGGGAGAACAGAGAAAGCCTGCCCTTTCTCTCCTATCATTTATCTCTCATCGTTTGCCTCTTTTTTTTTGTCACTTACCTTTTGCCTCTTATCATTTCAATACTCATTGCTAAGCATTTTTACTAGTTTCCAGTCAGATGCGGTCATTCAAGTCATTGTTTGACATGTTGGTCACTTTGTAGTTAAGATGCCTCATGCCTAGTCATTGTAAGCATTACCACTCTTAGCTAAACATTTACTCATTCGCAATCAGTCGCGATCATTTAAATCATTATGTGATATTTTCGTCGGTTAGTAGTCATTGTGAGTAATGCCTAGCCATTGTAGTTGATATCACTCATAGCTAACAGTTTTTAGTCATTTCCAATCAGTTGCGTTAATTCAAGTCATCGTTTGACATATTGGTCATTTCGTAGTCATTAGCAGTCAAGATAAGTAATGCCTAGTCATTGTAGTGGTCAAAACGTATCGTTGAGAATTTTTTGCTTATTTACAATCAGTTGCGGTCATAACAAGTCGTAAAGTGGGAATCGTTTGGTTTGCAGTGTAAAGACTGCCATCCGCGCGCCGTCCGCCAAACATCTGCGTCGGCCCCCGTTCCGGAGACAGTTTGAATTCACAGCTCCTGGCCTGCGCTTGATAATCAGTCATTAGATGTCATTTTAGTCATTATTATCAATATTTTTCTTTAACATAGGTCATTACCCCTATCGATCTCTGTTTATAACATTTATTTATTGCCCATCACTACCAATAGTTTTCATTTTATATCTCCCTCCCCCACGGCCGCTATTTGCGTACAGATCAGCGCACAGATGCGACACGCAGATGATACGCACAGCTCCCGCGCTTATATTTTCGCTCCATGAACCCAGAAAGACTTTTGCCTTGAAAGCAACAAATATTCAATGATACCTGCTGTTTGCCTGAGTATATCTGGCTGGCAATTTCGAATAATAGATGTGCAAGGGTAAAGTAAGAGCAGGTGTAACGAAATAACTTCGACGATACGACGTCGCCCTCGAAGAAGTTGTTCAGTGCTATTCCATTTGTTTGGATTTAAAGTCCATGTTTCGACTCCAATCCATGCTTCGGATTCTTTGTCTTTTTATTTTACTGCAATTCACTACCGTCAAACAGTAACACTAGTAAATGAAAAGTGTCAAGCCGGCTCGCATCGCCATCTTGCAGGGCAAATTCCGAGCAAAGTTGGTAGTGTCTTAAACCGCATGTTAAGGAGCGGTACTTGGCGGGTGTGCCCTACCCGGAATCTAAACTCTTTCTGAAATAACAAGAGTGAGAGGGCTGCGAACAGTATATTAGGCGCTATATGCTCTTTCAGTTCCTGCTTTGATTTTGTGGCATTTTGTGGAAAAAACGCGAAATACAGCGGAAAAAGAAAGAAAACGGGACGCGCGCTGTTTTCACAAAATGACTTATCTACTAGTTTTGCTTTTCGTGTGATTTTATGGCGTTAAGTGCATCATTACTTTACTTCATCATCATCATCATCATCATTATCTGGACTATACCCACTGAAAGGCGATGTCCTCTCCCATATTTCTTCAAGTTACCCGAACTTGTGCTAGCTGCATCCACTTGATCCCTGCAAACTTAATTCCTAAACTTATTCTCTGACTTAATTTTCTGTCGTCCCATGCTACGCTTTCTTTCCATTGAAATCCATTTGGTTATCCTTGTCGCGGTGGCATGCATGTCATCAGCTGTGAAAGTTAGCAAAATGTGGAAGCCTATTGTTGCCGGCAGAAGAAATCGAGCGTGAATGATATCTGAACATTACGCTGAAAAAAGGAAACGCCAAGAAAAGGTCAAGTTCAAGCTTAAAACCAAGCGTGCACCGAAAGGAGTTTTAAAAGAGACGCTCTCGCATCTCGACCAGAAGCGCGAAGCCATCCATCTGCGACGGCGTGCGTCCGACGCGCACCTCGTATCAACGTAATCGCTTAAGTCTCATTTCCGCCACAACGCGCCCCTGAAGGGAGCCTAATTTTGAAGGCATATACAATGAATTGCGATTAAAACAACAAAAAGCCTCCGCTCTTTCCGAAACGCGCTGCGCGTAGCTGGTATTGCTTGGTCGACACCCCAGACATCGTGTCGAGACTTCCTGTCGCCAGACAGTTAATCTCTTTTTGAAAGGTTCGAAAACTTTACAATACGGTAGCGTACGGTCACGTGCCTTATTCTGTTTTTTCGACCCTAAAGTGCAGTGACGCATTGAAAAATGAAAAAAAAACAGCAGTGTGTTGCAGTCTTGTAATTCGCAATTTCCCCTCCTCACTGTTGCGAAAAAAGTATAAATAGAAGTGCTTCACGTGATCTGAAGCGGGTGCGCGTGATAAGATCCGAGGAACAAAGTGAGGGGTGGGTGAAGGCACACCACTCTCCTCTGTTCACCCTTGTACTCTTGTCGCAGTTTAAGCCACTGCTTTTGTGACATGCTAATACGTCTTCTCTCTTTTCTCCTCACTGCACCCCTCGTTTTGTCTCTCTTTCTCTCTGCTCTATCACATCCCCTTCCTAACGATATGCCATCATTTCAGCTACTTACTAGGGAAGGGTGTAGAGAGGAAGGGGGCAATGGCTCGCGGTAGTAGCCTCCGGATTACCAATTTCGCAGTAAAATTGATTTGAAATGCATATCCAAAGAAAATTTATCAGGTTTCCTTCCTTGCTGGAATCGAAGGCTGAGTCCTCTGTAGATAGATACACTCCAGGGATACTGGCAGTGAGCAGTATCCTTAATAGAAAGAAATATAGTATATAGCTTCACCTTTCAGGTACTCGCCTATGGTGAAAGAACATCGAGGCTAACGAAGAGGGTTGTACCTAAACTGATGACAGGGCAGAGAGGTATGGAAACCATATTGAGAGGGTTGGCGTTAAGATTTAGGAAGCGGGCAGAGAGGGTCAAATAAACAACCCGAGTTAGCTCTAATCTAGACGATATCAAGAAGGAGAAATGCGCATGGGCAAGACATGTAATGGGAAGGCGGAAAAACCGATGATCGCAAAGCATTACACCATGATTCCAAGAGAAAGCAAGCGCGGAGGAGGGCCATTACAGTCAGGAGGATGAATGAGATTATTAACTTTGTCAAGGATGAAATGTATTCTAGCTGCGCTTTGCCGGCTTCGGCGGAAGACCTCACCACTGATTGCTCAGTATTTAGCGACGTTATTCATCATTTTGGAATAAAAACTAGACTTTCTTGCAATCAAAAGTAGACTGCGTTTTATAAATTCAAGCCAAACATGTGCTTCCTTTACTTTGCCAATCAATCCCAGCCGTACACCCTAGCCTGAACTAGCGGGGTGAAGGCTATCCCGTAAGCTGTCGGCGCGAGCATTCGCACAATGTTCCTGGATGAGGTTAAAACACTAGCGTTATAAATGACCCGATTTAAACGTCAGTGCCTCCTGAGGCGGCAGTCAAATTGTCTCAACTGTGTTCACCCTGGATTCCGCTCCTTCTCCGTAGTCTGAAAAATTTCAATCTGCTAAATGCGCTGCTTTCTCCCCATCTGTATGGGGCTTATCCCGCGGGGACTAATTTGCATGAAGACGAATGAAGTGGATGGCAGAGAGGCGTGCGCCTTTCAAACAGGTTTCGTTGAAAAATGGTTCGTGTTAAACTAAGAGAGAACATTTACTCACGCTGCTAACTTCTTGGGGACACCGTGGAGGGCCTTTCATTTTTCATTCCGTATTTTTTGTTCTCTTGCTTGCAATGAGATGGTCCCATTGTTTCAGCAGGAAGATTTTGGAAGTAGAATTAGAAGAAAGAAACCGTCGTTCTGCACTTCAAACGCATTCTTCTCGTAATGTTGTTTTGCAAACCTTCCGCAAAACTAGCAAGATTATTTCTGTTCAGCCTAAACGTTTTCACTACAACGACAACAATAATAAAAGCATTTTAAATTATTAATTTGAGAGAAAGTGAATACAGACCACCAGAATTAATGCAAAAGTCATGACAATGCACTTTCAACTATCGGAGCGTACACAATAAAAGTTGGAAGCTTGCAGTTTAACGCTCGTAGTTTTGATATTTATAGAATTTTGCCTCAACTTTTATATAAGTGGGGGTAGTGAACTTTGTTTTGTATCCGGCATCGGTTTCTATGTCGCAATCTCCTAAGAGAGCCATTGCTCCTCTATGTGATGCCAATAAAGCACCAAAACGGACTAACTCGTATGCTGCCATTACATGGTATTCATATTTTTGTCGCACGACAGTTGTGGGGAAGTAGTTGCGGCGGTCGGCTGCTGTAGTCAAGGATGCAGGATCGAATCACGGCCGCGGCGGCCGTGATTCGATGGAGGCGGAAAGCAAGGCGTCGGTGTGCTGTGCGATGTCAGTGTACTTTGAAGAACCCAGTCAAAATTTCCGGAGACCTTCACTACGGCGTCTAATATAGCCTGAGTCGCATTGGGACGTTAAAACTGACCCCTCAAACCTAACAATCATATTTTTGTTGAAACCGTGACAATTTGTTACATGAAATAATTTAAAATATGCTAGTTTCTCGTAGTGTAAGAAAAAAAAATGTGACTCTAATTCAGCGATAGCCCCCTTGTACTCTCGATGCTACTTTGTTTGCCTGCCTCAAGTAGAACATGCCGTCACAGAAGGAGAAACATAGGGGAGCAGTAGATTCCCCGTTCCATCATTCGCGATTAGGACCACGCCTGCTAATGTCAAGCCTATATTCCATATGGTGCCCGCCGCGCCACCAGACCATAGCGAGAAAGGGAAAGATGAATCGTCAGTCAATAACCAGCCGTCAGCGCTGTGATTAAGTCCTCACATGTAGCATGCATTTGATGCCGTATGGTACCAAGCCAGACCTTTCTATCTTTTACATTCCTCTAACGCAGCTATGACACAACTTGAACTAGTATATATGTGGACTAGGTACATATTGAACGGAAGGAAGAAACAGCTCAAACGGACGGGATGTGTAGAAACTCGAGACAGACACTTGAGAGACACACAGCTCATGTGTCTGTCTCGCCTTTCTACGCATCCCGTCCGTTTGAGCTGTTTCTTCCTTCCCTTCAACATGAACCAACCAGCCCGACAAAGCCCTCTTCTAGGTACATATCTCTGTAACGAGTACGATATGATCAAACGCTTAGTATTGAGAACAAGGTGTAGAGCTTTTGGGCATGGTGGCAAGGACGAGTCCCTTCTTATTTGGTAATATACGCAGTTGGTGTGGAATAGACTGCTCGAAACTCAACACGCATCACCGCTATTGAAGGGGGGTCACTGGTAGTGTACTGAGGCTGAAAGGGCAATCTCCTGAAGCAGTAGGAAACAGCGTTGTGCCTTCTCCTTAGTGGCCGTGTGTTGGGTTAGGGGTTTTATTAAGTGATAAACTAATAAATAATTAGAAAATTAATCTTTTAGTACAAAATATTCAATCAATCAAACGATTTTACAATACAAAACTCAGTTATTCAATCAATCAATATTTATGAATTTTTCATATAAAAATACAGAGCATGGAAAAAAAAGCTGTCAAGAGCTTGACTGGCATTAGGGCAATGTATAACAAAGGCACAATATCACTAGAGGAAACATTAAAAGCACGTAACATTGGAATCAAGCAATGAATTCGCGATGAGTAGCGGAATGAGGTTGTTGTCGCTGAACTATAACAGAGTAGAAGAAAGGTAATGTAGTTTTGAACAATAACCGGTTTTCTCCAATCAATTCGCACTAATATTAGATAATATTGGTAGATCATGTACCCATTTCTGAAAACTTACTTCGCCTACACCACAGCTTTGAAAATCAGAACAAGAATAAGAAACACTGACAGGTGAATGCGAGAGAACAGGTAGACCGCACATCAATGGCAACGATTCCTTTTTCTTATATCAGAATATCGAAGACGTGTGCGATTTTGAGGTGAGAGTATTGAAGCGGAGAGATATATTCTTCGGGTGTTGTTTTAACTAATTCTATTTTTTCGATTTTAAATAGGGGTTAGACATTTTGAAGCTTTGAAATATAATTGTTGATATCGGAATGACTGGTTTCGGCAGCAAAATAGACCACAAATAAAAACATGTAAGAACCTTTCATCTTATTAAGGTCTTTATGCTAGCTTTAAGTATGGGCACAGTTGCAAGAAATATATTGTGTAATGTTACGTGTGCTTCCGTGACGTCGCGAAACTAGGCAACCTATCAGTGCACCTGCCAACTGCCATCTACCACGGGTATGTCCGTGATTTTTGCTGACTACGCCAACACCGACCTATTTGACGAACAGGGCCCACAACGCTGTTGCTTCAAAACCACCTCTCCAAGTGGTGCGGCCGAAATTTGACATCTATTTATTCATTAAAAAGAAGAATACAAAACCTGTTTTTCATATGAAACGCATTGCTTGAATCAGCTGTCTAAACATTAAATAAGCATGTTGATTATCATTGTATCTGTCTCGTGGCTCCCAACATTCAGCCTTGCAAAGCACTGGGGTGCACATGTAGCCTTGTAAGCTTCGTAATACCTACGCCATTCTTTCGAAATACCTTCCGAACAAAAACCTACAATAAGCTGATCTGTGAGAGATGTCACAATGTATTGTGCTGCTCTTGAAACAGTGATTCATCCTCATCATCGCGGTTGTAGCCACAAGGGGTTTAAATTGGACTCAAAGGATGACTAGTCCTCTCTTGCCCGCTCTCAATTCCACCTCGTCGCTGACGTCACCGTCAGAAAAGATAGTAGGCCCCATTGAGAGAAGTTTATTTCGATGAGTTTTAACAACTCCTCGCAAATGTATCTCATAGAATTGCTGTCGTTTTATTTTCTTTTTGTTTTTTTCATACAGTTCAAAAAACGCAATAAAAAATACTAAACTCCCGAAAACTTTACAAATGATGACCGGCAACAGGAATTCACGGTTGTCAATGGAAAAAGCAGGTTAGAAGGAAGGTCTCGTTGATCAGTTGGGGGCCGAATGATGGGTTCCAGCTGTCACGCAGCATGTTGCAAGCAAGGGTTCTGTCAGCACTGATGAAAACACAAAGGACTCTTAATAGAACGAATTCGCTTACACCCGTTCACCCAATATTAAACGGGCGCTTCTTTATTTGGCCGGTCGTGGAGTTATGCCTCTGATATGCACACAATAAAGCAAAGTAAAATGGTTATATGGGGCTAAACTACCCCTTGGCAAAAGTGTGCTCCGTCCTCAGCGCATAAGGGTTGCAGAAAATACACAAACTTTGAAATACGGCAAGTGAACTTTTCTTCAGTTTGCTTTGTTGCTTCAATATCTTTAGTAATTGAGTCGCGTTTTCTGGATGAATAATTTTTTACTGAAACATGATTTCATTGGCGGCTATTGAGTCGTTTGAAGAACTAAATTTTCACGAATCGAAAATAAGTTTTTGAATCATCCCAGTTACTTCAGGGCTGTTCGACAAACTATTGTTGTTTACTTATGCACTGACAAAAAGAAACAACGTGGTACATTTACAGAAAAACAAGAGCACTTCGCTATTATTGGCCTAATAAACCTATATTGAAGACTCTGACGAACTATCGCCAACATTCTATCTCTATGTGAAGTCTAATTTGCATTTATTAGTTATTTAACTATATTTTAACCAACCTATAGAGTTATCACAATATAACGCTGCAAGTGCTAAAAAGCGTAATTTCACCAGGGCCCGCTTGCACAAAACAATCTTAAGACTGTCTTATCTAAGTCCAGACTTAACTTGGAGTCTAAAGAATAGGCCACTAGCATGGCCGCTCAAGACTGGAGTCAAGACTGGGCTTCAGTCCTGACTTGAATAAGTCGCTTGTATGATTACGACTCTAGTGCTGTCTTGGTTAAGACACAAGGACGCCAGGTGTCTAAGTAGAGAAATTAGGGAAATACAGGGATGCGCTGGCACTGTCCCTGCTGTAAGATGTACACATTCCGTCAATTTTGCGTTGTGTAAAATCCGTGCCATTGCTTTTTGCGGCTTAAGATTGTGTTACGAGGAAAAATCCCCCAAGTGGTTGCTGAGGCCGTTCTGGGAAGCCACTCTGGTAAACATGAACCCGAAGCGTTCGACGTTCGGAACACGAGCCGTCTTAAATAAGCTTGGTCTTTCTAAAGACACCATTTAAGTCTGGACTTAGCTCGGACTTTATCGTGCAAGCCGGCCCAGGTGTCAGGAGACGACGCATGTGACATGTTACTATGACATGTTACTATGTATTACTATGTACGTGTTATTATAACATGCTACTACATGTTACTCATGTTAAAGAACCCCAGGTAGTAAAAATTTCCGGAGTCCTCCACTACGGCGTCTCTCATAGCCTGAGTTGCTTTGGGACGTTAAACCCCACAAACTAAACCAAACATGTTACTATGCGACGCATGTGACGACATGTGATGGCGCATGGGAACAACCAAGTATTCCTCACTAACCATATTAAATGTTATTTGCTCATTGTTTTCGCAAACTTGCGACGAGCCTCCACCTTGTAGCTTTCTACGAGTTCGTGCATTCATGTTATTCTATCTTTCAATTTCTGGCAGCAAATGCGCTACAAAAATTGGATATCGGAGCATGTTTCGCAGCCTATGACTGTAGTATTGACTGCAGTGTGATTCCCTTTCTTTCCCTCTTTTTTGTCTCATTTGCAACTCATTGATTTATAAGTTAAACGAGATTTTTTTTTAACCTATGCAGTTAGTTTTCAATAATAATTAAATCTCTGCGTTACGAACAAGGTGCCAATGATCGAGTGGATTGATACTAACAACCCTACATATCATTAAAACAAAACTTCCGGAAACTCGTTATGCGACTTCTGTACCTGTTATGTGCACCTCTAAGCAAATAAAGGATATTTAAGTAGAATTTGTTGCTGGGCTAGTTGGTTCATGATCGTACGGGGAAAGTAAGCGCAAACAATGAGGCAAACACAAGAGAGGAGACAAGACAACGCGCTACCGACGCTTGTGACGAATGCGAAGACACACAAAGAAAAGGGCCCACAGCATGGGAAAGGTACTGAAGTAGAACTTGTTGCTGGGCTAGTTGGTTCATGATCGTACGGGGAAAGT